>PISW01009700.1:0-57643 GCA_004023785.1 Mungos mungo | reverse complement strand
AGTTTCCATATAACACCACGTGCTTCTCCCCACCAGTGCCCCCCACCATGACCATCCCCCCTCCCTCCCTCCCCCTCCCCCCTCAGTCCATGGTTCGTCTCCAGTATTCAATAGTCTCCCTTGATCCGTGTCCCTCACTCATCCCCGCTCTCTTTCCCCCTTCCTCTCCCCATGGTCCCCTGCCAGGCCTGTCCTGTTATTTCTATTAAGAAGTTGCTACAGCTGATATCAACGTGTTACTGCCTGTGTTCTCTAGTATTTTTATGGTTTCTTGTTAGATCTTTAATCCGTTTTGTACTTATTTTTGTGTATGGTGTAAGAAAGTTGTCTAGACTTATTCTATTGAATGTAGATTACTAGTTTTTTTAATACCATTTTTTGAAGAGATTGTCCTTTTTTCATTGGATAATCTTTCCTCCTTTGTTGAAGATTAGTTTACATTACAGTTGTGGGTTCATTTCTCGGGTTTCTATTCTGTTCTATTGATTGATGTGTCTATTTATGTGCCAGTGCCATACTGTATTGATCACAACAGCTTTGCAGCATAACTTGAAGTCCAGAACTGTGATGCCTCCAGCTTTGCTTTTCTTTTTCAAGGTTGCTGTGGCTATTCCACGTCTTTATGGTTCCATACAGTTTTTAGGTTTGTTTGTTCTAGCTTTGTGAAAAGTGCTAGTGGTTTTTTGATAGAGATTGCAATAAATCTGTAGATTCCTTTGGAGTGTGTAGACATTTTCAAAATATTTATTACTCCAATCCATGAGCACAGAATGCTTCTCCAGTTGTTTGTGTTATCTTTAATTTTTGTCATCAGTATTTTGTTGTTTTCAGAGTACATATCTTTCACCTCTTTGGTTGGGTTTATTCCCAGATATCTTATGGTTTTGGGTGCAGTTGTAAATAGGATTGATTCCTTGATTTCTCTTTCTGCTGCTTCATTGTTGGTGTATAGAAATGGAACATATTTATGTACATTGATTTTATATCCTGTAACTTTATTGAATTCGTGTATCAGTGCTACCAAGTTTTTGGTGCAGTCTTTTAGGTTTTCTACATAGAATATCATGTTATCTGTGAATAAAGTTTGACCTCTTCCTTGCCAATCTGGATGTCTTTTATTTCTTTTTGTTGCCTGACTGGTATGGCTGGGACTTCCAGTACTATGTTAAATAACAGTGGTGAGAGTTAACATCCCTTTCTTGTTCCTGACTCTAAGGGAAAAGCTCTCAGTTTTTCCCCATTCAGGATATTAGCTGTGGGTTTTTCCTACATGGCTGGCCTTTCTTTTTTTTTATATAGTTTATTGTCAAGTTGGTTTTCCTATAATACCCAGTTCTCATCCTAACAAATGCCCTCCTCCATGCCTATCACCCCCTCCCCCTTCCCCACGCCTTCAGCCCTCAGTTTGTTCTCAGTATTCAAGTCTCTCATGTTTTGCTCCCTCCCTCTCCCTATTTTCCCCCTTCCCCTCCCCTATAGTCCTCTTAAGTTTCTCCTATTCCACTTATAAGTGAAAACATATGCTATCTGTCCTTCTCTACCTGACTTATTCTGCTTACCATAATACCCTCTAGTTCCATCCATGTTGCTACAAATGGTCAGATTTCATTCTTTCTCATTGCCAGGTAATATTCCATTGTATATATATACCACATCTTCTTGATCCATTCATCAGGTGATGGACATTTAGGCTCTTTGCATATTTTGGCTATTGTTGAAAGTGCCGCTATGAACATTGGGGTACATGTGCCCCCCTATGCATCAGCACTCCTGTATCCATTGGGTAAATTCCTAGCAGTGCTATTGCTGGTTTATGGGGGAGTTCTATTGTTAATTTTTTGAGGAACCTCCACACTGTTTTCCAGGGGGACTTCACCAGTTTACATTCCCACCAACAGTGTAAGTATCCTTGCCAGCATCTATAGTCTCCTGATTTGTTCATTTTAGCCACTCTGACCGCATGACTGGCCTTTCTTATGTTGAGGAATGTCCCCTCTAATCCTACTTTTTTAAGGGTTTTTATCATGAATGAATGTTGTACTTTGTCAAATGCATTTTCTGCATCTTTTCAAAGGATCATATGTTTCTTATCCTCTGTTTTATTAATGTGTTATAAATAAATCACACTTGATTATGGTGAATGATTCTTTAAATATAGTGTTGGATTTGGTTTGATAGTATTTTGTTGAGAAATTTTGCATCCATATTTATCAAGGATATTGGTCTGTAGTTATTTTTTTTTAGTGGCATCTTTATCCTGTTTTGGTATCAAGGTAATACTGGTCTCAAGAATGAATTTGGAAGTTTTGCTTCTATTTCTGTTTTTGGGAAGAGTTTGAGAAGAACAGGTATTAACATTTCTTTACATGTTTGGTAGACTTCACTTGTGAAGCCATCTGTCCCTATACTTTTGTTTATTGGGAGACTTGATTACTGATTTTTTTTTTTTTTTTTTTTTTGGTGGTGGTGGTGGTGGTTATTGGTCTGTTCAAGTTTATTCTTTCTTCCCCTTTCAGTTTCGGTAGTTTTTGTTTTTCTAGGAATTTATCCATTTGTTTTAGATTGTCCAATTTGTTATATAGTTTTTTGTAATATTCTCTTATAATTATTTGTCTTTCTTTGGTATTGGTCATTATTTCTCCTTTTTCTTTTGTAATTTTACTTATTTGGGTCTTTTCTCTTTTGTTTTTAATAAGTCTGGTTGTGGGTTTATCAATTTCATTAATTTTTTTAAAAGATCCAGCTCCTGGTTTCATTGATCTGTTGCTGTTTTGTTGTTGTTGTTGTTGTTTCTCTATCATTTGTTTCTGTTCTAATCTTTATTATTTCCCTTCTTCTGCTGGCTTTAGGCTTCATTTATTGTTCTTTTTCTAGCTCCTTTAGGTGTAAAATTAGGTTGTTTATTTTACATTTAAATTGCTTCTTCATGTAGACCTGTATTGCTGTGTACTTTACTCTTATGACTATGTCTAGTAATGTTGATTAAATTCTAAAATTATGGGTTTTGCATATCCTGATTTTATTGACTTCTTTTAAAGAGTATTGAACTTTCTTTCATAGGTAGTTATTTGTAGATCAACTTGGTCCATTAGCAGCTTCTTTTTAAGCTTGTTAGTACAAATATAAAGTATCTTTTACTGGGTAGGTTAGCTTTACTACTAAGACCTGGCTTCTCCTGTCTCTTCATTCTTACTGATCGGAACTTAAACATCACCCAGCTCTTTGTCACTTCTTGGAATTGTTCAGTTTAAATCTAAATCCCCTGATAAAATCTATGAAGATTTTTATCTTGGCCATTCATGACTTAGTATTCAATGACAGCATCCATGGGGCCCATAGAGTGAGTTTGTTTGTTTGTTTTTACTTCTTCCTCTATATAGCTCCCTCTTTTCTGGTACAACGCCCTGCAAATTCTTTCTGACCCAGCCTCTCTGAACTCTAAACTTTGTGTCATCTACTTAACAAGACTTCTGTGTTCAGCTTGAGTTCTCATTCCCTGTGCTACCATTCAGAAAGTACTTTCAGGTAGCAATCTGTGGCAATGGTAAGACTTTGTTTCCCCTTTTTGTGAGAGTCATAGTCCTATGCTGCATAGTTCAATGACTTCAAACAACTCTTTCTAATACGTTGTTCAGACTTATAATTGTGACAGTAGGAAAACGAGTCTAGTACCAGTTACTCCATCATGGCCTGGAGTTGAAGTCCATCCTCTGTGCTGACAGCCCCCAAAAATCTCTAGTCTAGACATCATCTCATGAGTTCTAAAGTCACATTTAGGTCATGGCACATTGGAATGATCATATCTTTAGAGCACACTTTGCTAAATGAACAAAACTCATCATGCCTGAAGTAATAAGGCTTCAAGGGCTGAAGGGATCAGAATTGGAATTGTTGCAGACTGTCTCTGTAAATAGATTTTCCACAGATATGTGTATTTGACATGTCCAAAATTAAACTTAATTTTTTTTATCTGTCTGCAAACTTGCTATTCTTTCTTTTGTGAATTATAATTAACTATCTGTTAATCACAGTTTTCACAAAGAGTCAGAAAACAAATTGAGTGTGGAAAGTTGCAGTTTGAATAAGGCATGTAGTGTTTGTCTTTGATGCATAACTTTCTTTCCATAACTGTGCAGCCATGACAATCCCACCCTGTTCGTATTTCAGGGTGCTACAACATCTAGTAATGTCAAGTGTGGAGTTTTTGCATTACAGATTACATCCTTAATGCCTCAATATTTGCTTGAATTTATCACTTTACATTCTTGACTTCTAAAAATTCACATTGTCTTCTTGTCTTATTCCTGGCCATTTACATCCTATTTTGTAAGCCAAAAGACACCTTTTTATATAAAAGCGCTTATAGCATAGCCCAGAATGTTTATTCTCTGAAAAATTATTGAACTCAGATTAACTGATTAGATTTCTGTATACAGTATCACTATGTTTTCTACCTAATATATAATAAGCTAAAACAAATATGCCAAGGTCAGTATCCTACTGATTTTGTTACAGGCTTCAAGAGGACTGAAATGGTTCCCTCAAATAATACATGGCCATACAATTTGGTTCACATATCATGAAAAGTGGTTGGGTTGACATATTGCATTCATTCAACAATAAGCTCCAAATATGTTTGTTCTGTCATCACTAGCACATAAAGCAGTACAGCAGTTGGAAAAGAGAAATCACAGTAGTCCCTTTTGAAAAAACAGACAGCTTCTTGAACCAAGGTTTTTTGTACTGTTTATATAAAGCACATATAAAGAATATATTGACTTTGAAGTAATGTAAAAGCATTCTTTTTCCTGATATGGAGTATATATCTCATTTCCTCTATTGGAATTATGCTGCTTCTCATTTTCTTCCCACTCTTTTCGCTTGTCTTCTGCCTCCTCCTATCTTAATTTATGAACCCCTTTTTCATTTTCTTTAGACTAGTCTTAACAGTTCACTCAGTTTTTTTCATTGGTTCATCTAGTGTTTATTGAATATCTACTATATGATAGATATTAGTGTTTATGGCTGCTGTTTACATTGCTTTATCTTTTTTTTTCTCATTCTTCAGATATCCCTTGCCTTCCATTCTGCTATACTGTGACTATCAATTTAGTTTCATAAAATTTCTCCCTTTAGCTTACATTGGAGACCCTTTCAGTTACAAGTAAGAAGTCAATCAGAAGTGAGAGACTAGTGTTCTCTAGATCAAACCTAGCTGTCATCTTGGAAATCTGAATTTACAGAATCGCAGGTAGGTAGTACATGCACTAGTATATATATATATATATATTTTTTTTTTTACCAAATGCTGGGATCTCTAGGAATCTACTATCCAGTACAATGGCTGACAGACAAAATAATTGTGGAATGAATGAGTACTGTAATGATAATCTTAAAATCACAAACTTTATGACAGTACTGGCTATAGCAAAATCCAGCTATAATTCCATATTCATATATTCTCATTTACCTTTAATAGTGGTACAAATATTTTTTATAGTTTGTCAAATTGGTTTCCATATAACACCCAGTACTCTTCCCCACAAGTGCCCTCTTCCATGACCACCACCTCCCTTCCCCCTCCCCCTTTGGCCCTCGGGTTCCTTTTCAGAAGTCAAGAGTCTCTCATGATTTGCGTCCCTCTGTCTTCCCAACTATCTTTCCCCCTTCCCCTCCCTATGTTCCTCTGTTAGGTTTCTCCTGTTAGACCTATGAATGCAAACATATTGTATCTGTCCTTCTCCGCCTGACTTGTTTCACTTAGCATGACACCCTCGAGGTCCATCCACTTTGCTACAAATGGCCAGATTTCATTCCCTCTCATTGCCATGTAGTACTCCATTTTGTATATATACCACATCTTCTTGATCCATTCATCAGTTGATGGACATTTAGGCTCTTTCCATGATTTGGCTAGTGTTGACAGTGCTGCTATGAACATTGGGGTACATGTGCTCCTATGCATCAGCACTTCTGTATCCCTTGGGTAAATCCCTGGCAGTGCTATTGCTGGGTCATAGGGGAGTTCTATTGGTAGTTTTTTGAGGAACCTCCATACTGTTTTCTAGAGCAATAGTGGTAAAAGTATTAATTGTTAATTACATTTAGCAGACTTCCACGTACTTTTTCAAATAAATCAAAAAATTAGAAATCAGCAAAATTTGTAGAATTAAAAATACTCCAAAGTCCCATTTTTGTGTGAGTATACATTCTAAATTGATTTCACAGATTAATCAGCCTATACTAGCACTCACAATTATACATTCCATGGTCAGTACATCTACTTCTAAAATATGAACTGAGGCATATTAAAAATTTTAAGAGCTAATTTGATAATAAATCAATTTGAATTGGGCATCATTCAGTCTAGCAGATAGAAAAGGGCTGCAAGGCCCTGTACAAAATCAAACACTTTTATAGGCAGATGAAAGCAGCAATAGGAAGTTTTATTGGGGAAAAGTAGGTTGCTCATTCCATGGTTACTTTTCTTTAGGGGATTACAGGGGCCTATCAGGCATATTATCTAACTAGTGCTGATCAGGTGATTCCTGATGGACTTGTTTAAGATTAAATTTACGGGAAAGCCAAAATAATAATTAAGTTTCAGTTTGGAAGATGTGGTAATTAACATAAGTGACTTCATTTGGGGCCTGTTGTCTTATTTTTTTTTTTAAAACCAGTCCCCCTCTTTTGAATAGACTCTTAGCCTAACTGCGGGATGTGATCAAAATTTAAGGCATTGGTACTACTCCCAGCTACTGTACTGGAGTGCTCACAGTATTGTTTTGTTATTTGTTTTTGTTTTTTGTTTTTGTTCTGAGTCTATGTAGTATTCACAGGTCACAATGTTAGGTTTGCAATGCTTTAAGTTGGACATTCTATTCACTCCTTTTCTGACATTCTAATCTGAAGTAGGTCATTTTCCTGGTGATTAGCAGATGTGATCATGCACTTAAAGCTTTTGAGAGAATACAAGTTTACCAGGGAAACTACTATGATTATTAGAAGCAAAATAATTCCCAATGTCGGGAGTGTACATCAGAGCCATGGTTCCCAAGGCCCATACCAATCATAGTCAAATAAATCAAAGAAAGACCTCATTGAAGAAGCTGATTTCTTTTTTTTTTTAATTTAAAAAATTTTTTTTTATTTTTGAGAGAGATAGTGCTAGTGGAGGAGAAACAGAGAAAGAGGGAAACAAAGAATCTGAAGCAGGCTCCAGGCTCTGAGCTGTCAGCACAGAGCTGATGTGGGCCCGAACTCACCAAACTGTGAGATCATGACCTGAGCTGAAGTCAACCAACTGAGCCACCCAGGTACCCCAGAAGTTGATTTCTTAATGCAACTAACTTGTTCAATTATCTTATGTAACTGAATCTCAACTTCCTTAGAAGTGTCAGTCCAGTTTCAGCATTTGGTATTGGCCATAGCACAAACACCTTTTTGCACAGCTAAAAGATAATCGAGGGATAGTAAAAGAAATTTTGGCCATAGAGTCTAGAGATTTTTGTTGGGAAGCTACTGTTTGAGCAGTAGATTCGGGTATAGTCACCAGAGTTAAGGACCATTATCTTCTTGTGCATTAACAGAGAAGAAATGCAAATGGTGAAAGGCAAAAGGAATAAAGGCTTACTACTGGAGATGAAGATCTCAATCTGTAATGTTGGAACAGCTGTTTACTTCAGGATGTGATCTGCTTCTGTGGGGGAACCTCCCAGTCAGTATTAATTTTACATCCAGTTGGTATGCAGCTTCAAGAGTCTGGAGTAGATTTTTTTAGTTGGGAATTTTGGACCTAAGGTTCAAGTTCCTGAAGTTTGACTTCTGTCTGGGTAGTGAGGGGGACCTGGTATAGTCCCTTTCAAGGAGGTTCAAGAGCACTCTTTATTCTTAATGATTCCAAATTAGAAGGTGGGAGGAAATTAGAAATGTTTGGAAAATTGTACCTTGTAGCCTGGATAATTGAGGAATCTGGCAGAATTTAGCATCCAGTCCATTGTACAATTATATAACAAAATCTCAATGGCAGTGAGCAGGACTAGAATTTGACATTTACAGAGTTTTGTCATAATTTTCTACAGAAACATTCCTTTTCTCTACAATCACTCTCATGTCTATCAAATATAATCCTAGTAAGACTAATTTGTTTGCAAAATAAGATTAGTCACATTTCACTGGCCTGATTATTTACATGAGTGCCACAAAAATAGTGATTGACCATATGGTCTCTTTTTAAATCTATGCTGGGACTTTTCATAAAGAATCTTAGATTGGACTTTTAAAAGCCTCTTCAGATTAAGAAACCAGGCCAAAGACTCACCATCAGACTTCTGGAATACTTTTAGTTTTGGATTAATCCCTTTCTTCATGAAATCCCCAAGAGATGCTAAGGTCCCTGGGCCTTCCAGGAAGTAAACTTCTTTTCTCACCTTGTTAGGATGGCAAGAATCCTGTAAACAAGGTCCTAGGCTGGTTTTTCCCAAGGGATTTATTGATTGCATAAAGTCAACCTTAGTTTCTTAAAGCTGTCTCTTCATATTCGGTTTTATGCATATTCTCAAATATGACATTCCAGTCAAAGCATTGGTAAAATAACCAAGGTCTTCTGGTTGTGTCTGAAGAGAACAGATTTTTTTAAGTTTATTTGTTTATATTGAGAGAGAGATAGCATGGGAGGTGAAGAGAAAGAAGGTGAGGGTGAAAGAGAGAATCCCAAGCAGTCTCTGCACTGTCAGCTGTCAGCACAAAGCCCAATGTAGGCCTCGAACTCATGAATTGTGAAAGTATGATCTGTGCCAAAACCAAGAGTAGGATGCTTAACCACCTGAACCACCCAGGAGTCTCAGGAGGCGAACAGGTTCTTATTGAAATTATTAAAATAACTATATTGCCTTGAAAATAAAAGTCAATAAGTTTCCAAATTCTGGACTAGCTGCTCCCCACACTGGACACATCAGGTAGAGTGAAAAAGTAAATGTTTAAATTCTGCTGAAAAAGTTGTACTTTACAAAACTACTGTATGTCATAGAGAGCTTAAGAAAAAAGAAAAAGATATCCTTAAATCTGGATGACACAAAACATTAAGGAACCACCAGCAATGTTTAAAGATTGAGTTTTTAAAAGTTATAATCATCCTCATCAGTTCATTCATCCTCATGTTATTGTCATTTTGCTTGTATCCTGGTTTTCCATTTCTTCTATACATTCTTGCACAGTTCAGTTTTATAATGCTAAAGTTATCAGAAACCTATACTCTAGAGTTCTTATCATGAATCTTTCTGAAGATGAAGTGCTTTTGCAAAAGCATCAGAATAAGTAACTGTTTGTAAATGGCAAAAGACTTACAAATGCCCATGATTAACGATCTGATGATAGTTCATTATAATAGAACTGTCAAGGAAATTTGGTTATTTCTATAACATACAACATTATATGATAATTACTGGAATTAAGACTGGTAACATTATACCAAGATGTATCAGACTTTTAGGAATTCACACGATTTCTAGATCACTTATATCAATAACATGCATCTGTACAATATACCCTAAGAAGGTTTATCATTTATTTAATAGAATTCCACATGTAATTTAACATACCAAATAAGCATAAGTAGTTTAACATTTCTCCTTTACAAGGTGAGAGACAAATCCTTTGAGATTTTCCAAGAGCCCTTTGAGAAATATCAAAGTTAGTTTGAGGTCAAAAAGACTCCATTTAGGGGCGCCTGGGTAGCTCACTAGGTTGAGCGTCCGACTTCAAATCGCGTCATGATCTCACAGTTTGTGGGTTTGAGCCCTGCATTGGCCTCTGTGCTGACCACTGGCTCAGAGCCTGGAGACTGCTTCAGATTCTGTGTCTCTTTCTCTCTCTGACCCTCCCTTGTTCACGCTCCCTCTCTGTCTCTCGAAAATAAATAAATGTAAAAAAAAAAAGACTCCATTTAGCATTTGATTTTGAGAAAATGTTGAAGGTTTGGATATTTAACTAAAATGTATCAAAAGACCAGTACGAAATAACACTTTATATATTTAACCAAAGTGATATAGAACATGAATAAAGCAAACACAGAATGCTACATAGCTGTAAATAAATCTTAACTCTCTTAATATTGAGAAGACTGGGTTTTCTTTTTTTGTTTGTTTTTTTTTAAGGCTTATTGTCAAGTTAGTTTTGATATAAAACCCAGTGTCCTCCCCACAAGTGCCCTCCTCCATTTCCATCACCCCCCTTCACCTTTCTTCCTCACCCTTCAGCCCTCAGTTTGTTTTCAGTATTCAAGAGTATTTCATGGTTTGCCTCCCTCACTCTTCCTAACTCTTTTTTCCACCCTTCCCCTCCACATGATCCTCCACTGAGTTTCACCTGTTAGACTTATGAGTGAAAATATATGATATCTGTCCTTCTCTGTCTGACTTACTTCACTTAGCATGACACCCTCGAGTTCCATCCAAGTTGACAGGAAAGGCCAGATTTCATTATTTCTCATTGCCATGTAGTATTCCTTTGTATATATAAATCACATCTTCTTGATCCATTCATCAGGTGATAGACATTTAAGCTTTTTGCATGATTTGGCTATTGTTGACAGTGCTGCTATGAACATTGCAGTACATGTGCCCCTGTGTGTCAGCACTTCTGTTTCCCTTGGGTAAATCCCCAGCAGTGCTATTACTGAGTCATAGGGGAATTCTATTGATAGTTTTCTGAGGAACCTCCACACTGTTTTCCAGAGTGTCTGTACCAGTTTATATTCCCACCAACAGTATAAGAGGGTGCCCGTTTCTCCACATCCTAGCCAGCATCTATAGTCTCCTGATTTGTTTATTTTAGCCACTCTGACCAGCGTGAGGTGGTATCTCAGTGTGGTTTTGATTTGTATTTCCCTGATGATGAGTAACACTGAGAATAGATTCATGTGTCGTTTGGCCATCTGGATGTCCTCTTTGGAGAAGTGTCTATACATTTCTTCTGCCAATTTCTTCACTGGATTATTTGCTTATCGGGTATGGAGTTTGGTGAATTCCTTATAGGTTTTAGATACCAGCCCTTTATCTGATATGTCATTTGCAACTATCTTTTCCCATTCTGTTGGTTGCATATTAGAGTTTTTTACTGTTTCCTTTGCAGCGCAGAAGCTTTTTATCTTGATGAGGTCCCAATATTTCATTTTTCTTCTTGATTCCTTAGCCTTTGGGGATGTGTTGAGTAGGAAATTGCTGCGGTTGACATCAAGGAGGTTGTTTTCTACTTTCACTTCTAGGGTTTTGATGGCTTCCTATCTCACGTTCATATCCTTCCTCCATTTTGAGTTTATTTTTGTGTATGGTATAAGAAAGTGGTCTAGTTTCATTTTTTCTGCATGTTGCTGTCCAGTTCTCCTAGCATCATCTGTTAAAGAGGCTGTCTTTTTTCCATTGGATACTCTTTCTTGCTTTATCAAATATTGATTGGCCATACATTTGTGGGTCCAGTTCTGGGTTCTCTATTCTATTCCATTGGTCTGTGTGTCTGTTTTTGTGCCAATACTATACTGTCTTGATAATGACAACTTTGTATTAGCAGCTAAAGTCTGGGATTATAATGCGTCCCGTTTTCGTTTTCTTCTTCAATATTACTTTGGCTATTTGGGGTCTTTTGTATTTCCATACGAGTTTTAGGATAGTTTGTTCTACCTTTGTGAATAGTGCTGGTGTAATTTTGATTGGGATTGCATTGAATGTGTAGATTGCTTTGGGTAATAATGACATTTTAACAATGTTTATTCTTCCATCCATGAGCATGGAATGTTTTTCCATTTCATTGTGACTTCTTCAATTTCCTTCATACGTTTTCTATACTTTTTATTGTATAGGTGTTTTACATCTTTGGTTAGGTTTATTCCTAGGTATTTTATGGTGTTTTGTGCAATTGTGAATGGGAGCAGTTTCTTGATTTCTCGTTCTTCATCATTGGTGTATAGAAATGCAACCGATTTCTTTTTTTTTCCCCAGTGATTTGATCTTAAATGCTTTATTTTTCTTTTTTTACATTAAAAATATTCATATCTGTATTTTTTTATTTTTATTTTTTTAAATATTTTATTGTCAAATTGATTTCCATACCACACCCAGTGCTCTTCCCCTCAAGTGCCCTCCTCCATCACCACCACCTCTTTTCCCCCCTCCCCCTTTCCCTTCAACCCTCAGTTCATTTTCAGCATTCAATAGTCTCTCAAGTTTTGCGTCCCTCTCTTTCCCCAACTCTCTTTCCCTCTTCCCCTCCCCCTGGTCCTCCATTAGGTTTCTCCTGTTTTCCTGTTAGACCTATGAGTGCAAACATATGGTTTCTGGCCTTCTCTGCTTGGCTTATTTCGCTTAGCATGACACCCTCAAGGTCCATCCACTTTCCTACAAATGGCCATATGTCATTCTTTCTCATTGCCATATAGTACTCCATTGTGTATATATACTACATCTTCTTGATCCACTCATCAGGTGATGGACATTTAGGCTCTTTCCATGTTTTGGCTATTGTTGACATTGCTGCTATGAACATTGGGGTACATGTGCTCCTATGCATCAGCATTTGCAACAGATTTCTGTATGTTGATATTATACCCTGCGACGTTGCTTAATTCTTGGATCAGTTCTAGTAGGCTTGTGGTGGAATCTCTCAAGTTTTCCATGTAGAGTATCATGTTGTCTGTGGAAAGTGAAAGTTTGACTTTATCTTTGCCAAATCTGATGCCTTTTCTTTCCTTTTGTTGTCTGATTGCTGATGCTAGGAGGTCCAGTACTATGTTAAACAACAGTTGTGAGAGTGGAAATGCTTGTTGTGTTTCTGATCTCAGGGGGAAATGCTCTCAGTTTTTCCCTGATGAGGATGATATTAGCTATGTGCTGTTCATAAATGGGTTTTATGATGCTTAAGTAAGTTCCTTGTGTCCCAACTTTCTCCAGGATTTTTATTAAGAAAAGATGCTGTATGTTGTCAAATGCTTTTTCTGCATCTATTGACAGAATTATACAGTTTTTATCTTCTCTCTTGTTACGTGATGTATCACGTTGTTGGAATTGTGAATATTGAACCAGCCTTGTAACCCAGGAATGAATCCCACTTGATCATGGTGAATAAATCATTTTATATGCTGTTGAATTCTATTTGCTAGTACCTTATTGTGTATTTTTGCATTTGTATTCATTAAAGATATTGGCCTGTAGTTCTCTTTTATTGTTGGGTCTCTCTCTGGTTTGGGAATCCAAGTGATGCTGGCTTCGTAGAATGAGCCCAGAAGTTTTCCTTTTAATTCTATTTTTTGGAATAGCTTGTGAACAATGGTATTAACTCAGTTTTAAATGTATGGTAGAATTCCCCAGGGAACCCATCTGGCCCTGGGCTCTTATTCGTTGGGAGGGTTTGGATAATTTGATTTGATTTCTTCACTGGTTTTGGGTCTGTTCAGATATTCTATCTCTTCCCATTTGAATTTTGATAGTGTATGTGTGTTTAGGAATTTGTCCTTTTCTTGTAGATTGTCCAGTTTGTTGGTATATAATGTTTCATAGTAATCTCTTACGATTGCTTTCATTTCTGAGGGATTGGGTGTAAGAGATCCATTTTCATTCGTGACTTTGTATATTTGATGTTCACTCTTTTCTTTCTGAGGAGCCTGGTGAGAGGTTTATCACTTTTGATTATTTTTTCAAAGAACCAACTCTTGGTTTTATTGATCTTCTTAACCTAACTATTTTTTTTTATTCTATATGGTTTATTTCTACCCTGATCTTTATTATATCTATTTTTCTGCTGGTTTTTGGGTGCTATTGCTGCTCACCTTCTGTTCCTTTAAGTGCTCTGTTAGATTTTGAATTTGCGCTTTTTCTTGTTTCTTAAAATAGGCCTGGATTGCAATGTACATTCTTCTTAGGACTGCATTTGCTGTGTCCCAGAGAGTTTGGATTGTTAAATTTCCATTTTCATTTATTTCCATATATTTTATGTTTCTTCTCTAGTTTCCTGATTGGCCTAATCATTGTTTAGTAGGGTAGTTTTTAACCTCCACATTTTTGGAGATTTTCCAGACTTTTTCCTGGGATTTATTTCAAGTTTCATAGCATTGTGATCTGAACGTGTGCATGGTATGATCTCAATTCGTTTATATTTATGGAGGGCTGCGTTATGACACAATATGTGATCTATCTTGGAGAATGTGCCATGCACATTCAAGAAGAAAGGGAATTCCCTAGCCTCAGGATGTAGAGTTCTAATTATATCTATCAATTCCATCTGTTTCAATGTTATTGAGGTCCATTGTTTCTTTAGTAATTTTCTGTCTAGTTGATCCACATTGCTGTAAGTGGAGTATTAAAATCACCTGTAATAAGCACATTCTAATCAATAAGATTGTTTCTGTTTGTGATTAATTGCTTTATATATGTAGGTGCCACCGAATTTGGTGCGTATATGTTTATAATTGTTAGCTCTTCCTGATGGGCAGACCCTGTAATTATTATATAATGGCCTTCTTCATCTTTTGTTACTGCCATTAATTTAAAGTCCAGTTTGTCCGATATAAATATGGCTACTCCTGCTTACTTTTCACTTCTAGTTGCATGATAGATTTTTCTCCAACCCATTACTTTCAATCTGAAGGTGTCTTGAGGTCTAAGATGAGTCTCTTGTAGATAGCAAATAGATGGATTTTGGTTTTTTATCCATTGTGCTATTCTGTGTCATTTGGAGAATTTAGTCCATTTACATTCAGTGTTATTATTGAAAAATGTGGGTTTATATTCATTATGTTCTCTGTAGAGTTCCTATTTGTCATGGTGTGTCTGGTACCTTGTGTTCCTGTATCATTTCCCTAATAGAGCCCTCTTCGGATTTCTTGAAGAGCTGGTTTGTGGTGATGAATTCTCTCAATTTTTGTTTGTTTGGGAAAATCTTTATCTCTCCTATTCTGAATGGCAGGCTTGCTGGATAAAGGGTTTTAGGCTGCATATTTTTTCTGTTCATCATATTGAGGATTTTCTGCCATTTGTCTCTGGCCTGCCAAATTTCATTAGATAAGTCTGTAACCACTCTGATAGGTTTCAGTTTTTATGTTAGGGCCCTTTTATCCCTATCTGCTTTCCGAAATCTCTCTTTATCTTTATATTTTGCCAGTTTCACTATGGTATGTCATGCCGAAGGGCGATTCAAGTTACGTCTGAGGGGACTTCTCTGTGCATCTTGGATTTCAATATCTATTTCCTTCCCACGATTGGGAATTTTGGGGTACAATTTGTTCAAGCACTCTTTCAGCACCTTTTTCTCTTTCTTCTTCTTCAGGAATTCCTATAATATGGATATTATTCCATTTGATTGTATCAGTCAGGTCTCCAATTCTCCTTTCATGCCCCTGGATCAATTTATGTCTCTTTTTCTTGGCTTCTTCTTTTGCTATAACTGTGTCTTCTAAGTCACCTATTCTCCTCTCTGCCTCTTCAGTCTGTCCAGTGGCCACCTCCATTTTATTATTCACCTCATTGATAGCCTTTTTTAAGTCATCACAGCTATTTTTAAGGTCCCTAGTGTTTGTATCAATAGCTTCTCTGATGCTTTATTCCAAGCCCAGTGGTTAATTTTGTGATAATTGTTCTAAATTCTTGCTCAGTTATGTTGCTTATATCTATTTTGAGTGGTTTTGTGGCTGTGACTTCTTCCTGGAATTTCCTTAGAGGAGAGTTCTTTTGTTTCATCATTTTGGCTAGCTTTCTGTCTCTTGTCAGTTTTAAAAGTTCATTATGCACTCTGCCCCTGTTAATATTTCTCTATTAAAGGCTCTTTGACTCTCCAGGGCCTTTTTTTTTCCAGGAAGTGTTCTTTTAATGGTGTCTATGGTTCCTCTCATGCCTTTGATTATTTAATTCCCTACTCAGTGATATTTGAGACTCTCCATCACGGGTACTTTGGTTTTTTTCTTGAGGTAGCCCTGAAAAGGAAAACAGACAGACAAACACACAGGGAAGTAAAGCATGTAACTGCATAGACAAATCAGTAAAGAAGCAAACCAAAAGGGGAAAGAAATAAAGAAACAAAAGAAAAAGAAAGAAAGGAACAGAAAAGAAAAGAAAAAGAAATGTGAGACAGAAACAACAAAAGACAGAGTACAGTCTGAGAGTGTAAAACCTGTGGAGGGGAGAGATAAGAATAAGATAAGGGAAAGTATATTTGGATGGTAAGAATTGATTTAATAACAGCAGTGTATCAATGTTTGTCTTTCCCAGTCTCCAGGTGGGGTAAGGAGAAAAGAAGGAAAAAAAAAAATAGCAGCCCTACAACACAGATGGGCTTGGTTTCATTTAGGTAGGTCAGGTCTTGTGCACTGCTCTCTGAGGTCCCTGCTCGGTGGTTTGGGTGAGAAGAATGGCGGCACCCCAAGCCCTTCTTGGACTGGTGTTGCATACCTTTCTTTTGAGTCTGATCTCCCTGGGCCATGGGCGGGCCAAGGTGTTTTTTTCAAGCCCTGCCTCGTTTCCAAATCCTGGTCCATGCAGTTTAATGCTACTGCCCCAGATGAGATGTACTCCCGTGGGTGGGTGGCTTTCTAGCTAGCATAGAGTAGGTGGAGTGGGGATCAGCATTTTCCTGGTTCTGTCTTAAATCGGCACGTCACAAAGCCCAAGGAAAAATAAGCCAGCTAAGGGTGACGAATTTCTCTCCCCACACCCAAAAGTTACATATAGGATGATAATATCTCTCTCCATCCCAGGCTAAAGTTTTTCTCTTCCCTAAAGAAAACACTGTGAGCATTTTCAGTCTCTCTTTCTATTTTTTCTTATTTTATTAATAGTTTATTGCCAAGTTGATTTCCATATAACACCCAGTGCTCTTCCCCACAAGTGCCCCCCTCCATGACCATCACCCCACAACCCCTTTCCTCCTCCCTCTTCAGCCCTCAGTTAGATTTCAGTATTCAAGAACCTCTCATGATTTGCCTCCCTTCTTCTCCCTAATGTTCTTTCCTCCCCTTCCCCTTCGCATGGTCCCTTGTTAGCTTTCTCCTGTTAGACCTATGAGTGAAAACATATGGTATCTGTCCTTCTTTACCTGACTTATTTCGCTTAGCATAACCCTAGAGTTCCATCCACTTTGCTATAAATGGCCAGATTTCATTCTTTCTAATCTCCATGTAGTACTGTATTTTGAATATATACCACATCTTCTTTATCCATTCACTGATTGATGGACACTTAGGCTCTTTCCATGATTTGGCTATTGTTGAGAGTCCTGCTATGAACATTAGGGTATATGTGCCCCTATACATCAGTACTTCTGTATCCCTTGCGTAGATCCCCAGCGGTGCTATTGCTGGGTCATAAGGGAGTTCTACTGATAGTTTTTTGAGGAGTCTCCACACTGTTTTCCAGAGCAGCTGCACAAGTTTACATTCCCACCAACAGTGTAGGAGTGTGCCCATTTCTCCACATCCTCAACAGCTTCTGTAGCCTCTTGATATGTTCATTTTAGCCACTCTTTCCGGTGTGAGGTGGTATCTCAGTGTGATTTTGATTTGTATTTCTCTGATGATGACTAACGCTGGGCATTTTCTCATGTGTACATTGGCCATCTGAATGTCCTCTTTGGGGAAGTGTGTATTCATGTCTTCTGCCCATTTCTTAACTGGATTACTTGTTTTTCGGGTGTAGAGTTTGGTGAGTTACTTGTAGGTTTTGGATACTAGCCCTTTATCTGATATGCCATTTGCAACTATTTTTTCCCATTCTGTCAGTTCCCTATTAGGTTGTTTTTGACTATTTCCTTTGTAGTGCAGAAGCTTTTTTTCTTGGTGAGGTCTCAATATTTCACTTTTGTTCTTGATTCCCTTGCATTTGGTGATGTGTCGAGTAGGAAATTGCTGCGGTTGAGGTCAAAGAGGCCATTTCCTGTTTCTCCTCTAGGGTTTTGATGGTTTCCTGTCTCACATTTCAGGTCCTTCATCCATTTTGTGTTTATTTTTGTGTATGGTGGAAGAAAGTGGTCTAGTTTCTTTCTTCTGTATGTTGCTGTCCAGTTCTCCCATCACCACCTGTCAAAGAGACCATCCTTTTTCCCCTGGATATTCTTTCCTACTTTGTCAAAGATTAATTGGCCATACATTTGTGGGTTCAGTTCTGGGCTCTGGATTCTATTCCATTGGTCCATGTGTCTGTTTTTGTTCCAATACCATACTGTCTTGAAGATTACAGCTTTGTAATAGAGGCTATAGTCGGATTGTGATGACACCTGTTTTGGTTTTCTTCTTCAATATTACTGTTCGGGGGTTTCTGTGGTTCCATATGAATTTTAAGATAGTTTGTTCTAGCCCTGAAAGAATGCTGGTGCAATTGATGGGGTTTGCATTGAATGTGTAGATTGTTTTATGTAATAATGACATTTTCACAATGTTTATTCTTCTGATCCATGAGCATGGAATGTTTTTTTCATTTCTTTTTGTCTTCTTCAATTTCATTCATAAGCTTTCTATGGTTTTCATCATACAGGTCTTTTACATCTTTGGTTAGGTTTATTCCTAGGTATTTTATGGATTTTCGTGCAATTCTGAATGCAATTCATCACCAGAGATTACTCTGAAAAATTATATGCCAACAAACTGGACAACCTAGAAGAAATGGACAAATTCCTAAACACACATGCACTACCAAAATTCAAACCGAAAGAGATAGAAAATCTTAACAGACTCATAACCAGTGAAGAAATCGAATCAGTTATCAAAAATCTCCCAATGAACAAGAACCCAGGGCCAGATGGCTTCCAAGGGGAATTCTACCAGACATTTAAAGCAGAGGTAATACCCATTCTTTTCAAGCTATTCCAAAAAAGAAAAATAGAAGGAAATCTTTTGAACTCATTCTATGAAGCCAGCATCAATTTGATTTCCAGACCAGACAGAGACCAACAAAGAAATAGAACTACAGGCTAATATCTTTAATGAATACAGATGCAAAAATACTCAATAAGATACTGTCAAATCGAATGAAGTACATATAAAAAGAATTATCCATCATGATCAAGTAGGATTCATTCCTGGATTACAGGAATGGTTCAATATTCACCAATCCATCAATGTGATATATCATGTTAATGAAAGAAAAGATAAAAATCATATGATCCTTTCGATAGATGCAGAAAAGGCATTTGACAAAATACAGCATCCCTTCTTAATAAAAACCCTCAAGAAAGTCAGGATAGAACGAATTTACTTAAACTTAATAAAAGCAATTTATGAAAAGCCCACAGGTAATATCATCCTCAATGGGAAAAAACTGAGAGCTTTCCCCTTGAGATCAAGAACAGGACAAGGACGTCCACTTTCACCATTCTATTTAACGTAGTACTGGAAGTCCTATGTTCATCAGACATACTGGCCTGTAGTTCTCTTTTTTAATGGAGTCAATATCTGGTTTTAGTATCAGCCTAATGCTGACCTCATAGAATTTGGAAGTTTTTCTTCCATTTCTGTACATTTTTGGGGGAGTAATTTGAGAAGAATCATTATTTAAATGTTTAGGAGAATCTTCTTCTGAAGGCATCTGGACATGGACTTTTATTGTTTGGCAGTTTTTAAATTATCACTTCAATTTCTTTGCTGGTTTTTGGTTTGTTCAAGTTTTCTATGTCTTTCTTTTTCCATTTTGGTAATATATACTTCTAGGAGTTTATTTCTTCCAGGTTGTCCAATTTGTTGGCATATTGTTAATAATTTTCTTTTATAATTGTTTGTATTTCCATGATGCTAGTTTGTATTTCTCCTCTCTCATTTGTGATTTTATTTATTTGGAGTTGTTTCTATTCTTTGGGGTAAGTCTGATTTGAGGTTTATAGGGTTTTTTTAAATGATTTTTTATTTATTTTTGAGACACAGAGAGAGTGCGAACAGGGGAGGGTCAGAGAGAGAGGGAGACACAGAATCTGAAGCAGGCTCCAGGCTCTGGGCTAGCCGTCAGCACAGAGCCTGGCGCAGGGCTCGAACCCACGAACCGTGAGATCATGACCTGAGCTGAAGTCAGACGCTTAACCGACTGAACCACCCAGGTGCCCCGAGGTTTATAGTTTTGTTTATTCAGAGAACTAGCTCAAGATTCATTTATCTGTTCCATTGTTTTTTAGTTTATCATTTATTTATGCTGTAAATTTTATTATTATTATGTTTGTCTTCTAGCTCATTTAGGTGTAAGGGTGGGTTGTGTATTTGAGATTTGTCTTCCTTCATAAGGTAGGCCTGTGTTGCTTTATCCTTCCATCTTAAGACCACTTTTGCTGCATTCCAAATGGTTTGGAATGTTGTGTTTTCATTTTTTTGTTTGTTTCTATATATTCTCTTATTTCTTATTTGATTTCGTGGTTGACCCATTCATTGTTTAGTATCAGGTTGTTTAACCTCTACGTATTTGTGCTGTTTCCAAAGTTTTCTTGTCCTTGACTTCTAGTTTCATAGTGCTGTGGTCAGAAAATGTACATGGTATGATTTCAATCATTTTGTATTTTTTGAGGCCTTTTTTGTGACCTAACATGTGATCTGTTCTGGAGACCATTCCATTGCACTTGAAAAGAATGTATATTCTGCTGGTTTAGGATGGAATGTTAAATCCTTGTTCATTTTCTGTGTAGATGATCTATTGTTTTTAAGTGAGGTATTAAAATCCCCTACTATTATTGTATTATTATCAATGAGGTTTTTTTAAATGGTTTTTTTGAGAGAGAGAGAGAGAGAGAGAGAGAGAGCGAGCGAGCGAGCATGAGCTGCGGAGGGTCAGAGAGAGAAGAGATATAGAATCCGAAGATAGGCTCTAGGCTCTGAGCTGTCGGCACAGAGCCTGACACAGGGTTCAAACCTATGAAGTGTGAGATCATGACCTGAGCCGAAGTTGGATGCTTAATCAACCCAATCAATGAATTTCTTTATGTTTGCTATTGTTATTTTTTCAAAAAAATTTTAATACTTTTTATTTATTTTTGAGAGACAGAGAGAGATAGTGCGAGCAGGGGAGGGTCAGAGAGAGAGAATCTGTTTCACAGAATCTGAAACAGGCTCCAGGCTCTGAGCTAGCTGTCAGCACAGAGCCCGACGCGGGGCTCAAACCCACAAACCGCGAGATCTGACCTGAGCAGAAGCCGGATGCTCAGCCAACTGAGCCACCCAGGCGCCCCTGTTATTGTTATTGTTATACAAATTTGTGAGCTTCTTGTTGGGTGCATAAATATTTACAGTATTTATATCTTGGTGGCTTTTCCCCTTTATGATTATATAGTGCCCTTCTTTGCCTCTTGTTACAGTCTTCATTTTAAAGTCTATTTTGTCTGATTTAATTATTGCTACTCTGGCTTACTTTGACATCCATTTGCATAATAAATATTTCTCCACTCACTTTCAATTTGCAGGTGTCTTTAGAAATAAATTTAATATCTTGTAGGCAGCATATAGATGGGTCTTTTTTTAATCCATTCTGACACTATCTTTTGATTGTAGAGTTTAGTCCATTAGTATTCAAAGTAATTCTTGATAGATATGTTGTTGTTTGCTATTTTATTTGTCACTAGGTCTGGAGATTTCTATGATCCTTTCTTGTCTTTGTCACTTTTTGTCTCTCCTTTCCACTTAACGAGTCCCCTTTAATACTTTTTTGCAGGGCTGGTTTAGTGATCACTAACTCCTTTGGTTTTTTCTTGTCTGGGGAACTCATTATCTCTCCTTCTATTCTGAATGATAGCCTTGCTGTGTAGAGTGTTATTGGCTGCAGATTTTTCCCACTCAGTATGTTGAATATATCATGCCCCCCTCCCTTCAGGCTGCCCAAGGTTGGGTTTTTTTTTTTTTTGAGTAATCTGCTGCTAGCTTTATAGGTCTTCCTTTGTAAATTAAGAACTTCTTTTGTCCTGCTGCTTTTAAATATTTTTTCCTCACTATATTTGGCAAAGGTAATTACAATATATCTTTGTGTTGGCCTGTTTTTGTTGATTTCAATGGGAATTTTCTTTGCTTCTTGGATCTGGATGTTTGTTTCCATCCCAAGACTCAGGCAATTTTTGGCTATGATTTCCTCAAATACATTTTCTGCCCCTTTTTTCTCCTTCTTCTGGGACTGCTAAAATATAAATGTTATTATGCTTGATGGATTCACTGAGTTTCCTATGTCTATTCTTGGTTTCATAATTCTCTCTCTCTTTTGTTCAGCTTCATTATTTTCTATTATCACTTATTCATTCTGCTTCTTCCAGCTTTGTGCCCATTGCATCATGACTGTTTCTAATTTCAGTTGGTGCATTTTTCTCTTCTGACTGTTTTTTTTAACTCTTTTGTCTCTGCAGTAAAGGCCTTCCTGAAGTCTTTCATTCTTTTCTCAAGGCCAATAAGTATCCTTATGATTAAATCTCCATTAGTCAAGTTACTTATCTTTTTTTGCTTAGATCTCTTGTCGTGACTTTATCTGTTTCATTTTTGATGAATCCCTCTGTCTTCACATTTTCTCTATGTCTCTGTCTACTTCTCTGTGTTCGACGAGCCAGTCATGTTTTCTGCTCCTGAGAGTAATGACTTTGGGAAGAAGAGGTCATATACTATCCATGGCCTGGAGCTTAAGGGAGTGTCTCTGGTGTGTGCTGTATGTGTTCTGTTTTGATTTAGCTGCTCCATCCTTCATGCCAGTCATTTGCAGAGGCTCTTCTTGCCTGCAGTGGACAGGTTTTTTCTGAATGTGGCCAGTTTTAATTAGGTGTGCTATGGTCAGCTTGTGATATGAGACCTGACACCACAAGGACTAAAACTGAAAACCTGGAGAACTCTCAGGTCCAGAGTCATGCTGTGCACAGGTTTTTGTACTGGTCTTTTGGGGTAGGGGCCCACCATACTGGATCTGAGGCAAGCATGACTGAGAAAGGCAGTCCCACTACAGTGTGGTGGGGTGATGCTCAAGGAAAGCTACTTAGGCAGCCAGTGTTGGTTCTTCACTGCTTCCCACAGATGGCTCTGTGTTTATGCTGAGGGGGACAGGGGAGGGAAATGGTGCTGGCCAGCTTCTCTTTGAATGCTGCCTATGAGAGATGTGCTTTGAATAATCTTCTTCATGTGTGCCCCTGGTGTTTTTCAGATCATTCTTTCCAAGCTGTCTGTCTTCAGGTTGTTGTCTGCCTTCTCTCCAGGAGCAGTGCAGTACCCTCCAGGTTCATACTAGCCAATCCCACTGTCCTTTAAAACTCTAGGCTTTAGGCCACACTTTTTGCAGGAACTCACAAAATTCAGCCCCTTTCACTTTCCAAGCCAGTGGCTTTGGAGAATGTTCTTGTGTATCCCCCCTGTGTCACAGGCCCTCTGTGACCATGGCTCCCTCCCCTCCATAGTACCAATGATCCCCTTGTCCCTTAAGCCATGTCTCCACATTTCCTGACTTCTTTGAGGTGGCCTCTTTTCTCTGTTTAGTTGTGGAGTTTGTTCTATCAGTCTTTAGGTCAATTTCTGGGTTATTTAAGATGACTTGATAATTATGTAGTTGTATTTGTGGGTCTAGAGTCTTCCTACTCACACTCATCTTCCTCTGATTCCAGGTGCTTTTTAAAAAAAATTTTTTAATTAAAAAAATTTTAAATAGTTTATTGTCAAAATGGTTTCTATATAACACCCAGTGCTCTTCCCACAAGTGCCCTCCTCCATCACCACCACCTCTTTTCCCCCCTCCTCCTTCCCCTTCAACCCTGAGTTCATTTTCAGTATTCAATAGTCTCTCAATTATTGTGTCCCTCTCTCTCCCCAACTCCCTTTCCCTCTTCCCCTCCCCCTGGTCCTCCATTAGGTTTCTCCTGTTCTCCTATTAGACCTATGAGTGCAAACATATGGTATCTGTCCTTCTCCGCCTAACTTATTTCACTTAGTATGACACCCTCGAGGTCCATCCACTTTGCTACAAATGGCCATATGTCATTCCCTCTCATTGCCATGTAGTACTCCATCGTGAATATATACCACATCTTCTTGATCCATTCGGCAGGTGATGGACATTTAGGCTCCTTCCATGTTTTGGCTATTGTTCAGATTGCTGCTGTGAACATTGGGGTACATGTGCCCCTATGCATAAGCACTTCAGGTGCTTTTTAAATTGATATTCCTTTGCTATGTCTCAGGAAACTTTATTTAGTGTGCTGTCTTTTTAAGGGTGTGGTATTGGTTTCTTGTAGCTCTCTGGCCCTCTGAGGTAAGGCCTACTTATTTTTAATGTTCCTGGAGTTCAGCTCCACTAAGCTTCAAAGACAGACACTTTGGGGACTCATCTTCCCATTATGGGTCTCCAGGGCTTGGCATGCCTGGTGGGTTTGATATCCTCTCTTTTCTGTGGTTTTTATGCCCCTCCTGTTTGTGGTTAATCATGCTAGGAGTCTGGTTTGCAACCATTTTTTTGGCTTTCCTTCCCATTTTCTTGTGGCCTTCTCACTATAGGTAGCTGTGGAAGAGGTGCTCTGCCACTCTTCAGGTTGTCTTCAGAGTTAGATGTAATGTAGTTATTGTCTCCATGTGTCTCTGGGATGAGGTAAGCTCAGGATTCTTACTCCACCATAATTCTTGCATTCTATTTTTCTATTTTTTAATCTTGTATAAATATTTTCTTTTATGGTTATACTTTTCCTTCTCTATTCCACATTTTCTTATTGCTATGACATTAGACATCTTTTTATATTGTATATCCAATAACAAAATTTTAATTATAGTGATTTAGTGATTCCTAAGTTTTTGTCTTTTAACTTTAATACTAAAATTAAAAGTGACTTAGCCACCACCAATACAGTATTGTGGTATTTTTTTAATATTTATTTTTGAGAGAGAGAGAGAGAGAGAGAGAGAGAGCACAAGAGTGAGAGGGGCAGATAGAAAGGGAGACACAGAATCCAAAGTATGCTCCCATCTCTGAGCTTTCAGCACATAGCCTGAAGCAGGGCTCAAACTCATGAGCCATGAGATTATGACCTGAGCCAAAGTTGGACACTTACCTGATGGAGCCACCCGGGTGCCCCAGTTTCTTTCTATATATTTGAATTTGCCAAACAGTTTTATTCATTTATAAGTTTCCTTGTTATTGGTGAGGTTTCTTTTGCTTCATCTTGAAGAACTCTCTTTAGTATATTTTGAAAAGCATGTCTACAGATGATGATCTGTCTCACCTCTTCCTTGTTAGGTCAATCTATATCTTTTTCATTTTTTGGACAGTTTTGTGGGGTATAATATTCTTCTTTGGTAGTTTTTTTTTTCTTTCAGCACTTTGTATATCATCACAGACCATGAGTCTTGAGTTCTCTCGTGACACAGACCCAGAATTAAATATGAGAGAGGCTACTGTTTGGGAGGAGATAAGAGTGCTAAACAGAAGTTTCTTCTCCATATTTATTGAGCTCTCAAGATCTTACACACCTTGTGACCCTGAAGGAAACAAGATCTTACACACATAGTGAATATGAAGAAAACAATCAGATAGTAATCATTAACCTTTGTGTGTAAGAAGCAAAGGATCAGGAGGGCAAGTGGAGTTTATGATCAGAGTTTATTGGCACTAGATGGAAAGTAGTTTCCTGCAGGTGATATAACAAGTTACTCATAATTTCATTATAATATCCCACTAAATAATCTTGAGTTATTTCGCTCTGTGGTGGCAGTTTTCCACCTTAAGCTTTTTTTCCTACTTAATGACTAACCTTGGGTGCTTTCACTCCTTGGTGATGACTTTCCACTCTAAGCTTTTTAAATTTATTTCCCCACAGTTCCCCCTTTTTTGTTTTTATTGGTCTTAAGTTTACATCTGAGGACTGTCATTATGAGTTTTTGATCTTTCTTTTGCTATCAGGTGGTTTGGAGGGTGATTCTGCAGAGGCATAAAAAGAGACATAAAGAGGCATAAAAAGCATTCTGCTTCCCAGAATTATCCAAAATTTGAGACGGGTGCTGGCTCTAAGTAAAAAAAGGATTTAGGTTATGCCTTGTTGCCCAGGAATCAGCCCATTCATTATTGATCTTGGCCGGACAAATCAGGGTTACCCACATCGAATTCCTGTCAATGATGGACATCATGGCCATCAGATTCAAATCAGGGGTGTATGTAATACCATTGTCTTGTAAGAGAACACCAGCCAGGTTAGACAGTTGTTTAAGGCTTCCCTATGTTATATCAGGGGCAAGGACTTGTGTTTGTGGAGGGGCTTCAGGATGAGGAGTCTTCCATTTTGAAAAAGGTGGGTGGTTGTTGCACATTCTAAGTCATTCTCTGGAAGCCTGGTTGATTGGAAGATTTCTAGGCATCTCTACCATGCCATGATACAGCTTTACCAACTGAAAGGGAATACATAGAAGTCTGGAATCCCAAAGAACGCAAGCATATCCTCTACCCCAGGTGAGGAGTTTAGTGGGTCCAATCCATGTGTCTTCCACTTTGGGGTTTTGTATAGCACCATAAGATAAGAGCATTTATCTAATTTTGAAGATTGTAACACAGCTGTGATTAGTCCTTGAGGTTCAAGATTTAAAAGATTAAGAGTGATCATAGCGTGATTGAGAAGAAGTTGCCATTGTGATATAGATAGCAAGGGGTAATTACTCCCATTTTTTAAAAACATATTTTTATGTGTTTGTTCTATAGTTGTTTGGTCCTGAGCATTATAAGGAGGGGCAATTTCAACCAAAGCTTGAGTAGAACAACTCAGAAGGGTGTGCTGTCATTCTGTTGTTCTGCTTTTTTGGTTAAAGTCATATTTTTTTCCATCTTTTTGGTCAGACAAAAGAGAAAAAAACATTGTTTACTTTTTATTTAATGTTGATAAAGAGGTCTATTTCAAAACAACCAACTTAAATTGACTTAAACAGTGAATATGTTTTCCTTAGGTCTACCTAAAGCCATTTGTTCCCCATGGTTAATTTTTACCTGGAACACTGGTGGGGAAATCTGATGGGATGAGGAGCAGATGATTCCAGAGGCACTGAGGAGTCAGTTATGTAGGCTGCACCCCAGGTGGTGCAGAAACAGGAGGAGGGGGGAAATGAAGGCACAGGAGGGAAGGTGCTAGCAGAAGGCGGAGAAAGAATTTTCTGTTTTAAATCTTGTTAGCTCAGAGGAGCAGACTCCAGGGTTTTCTGTTTTGTTTTCCACCAGTGGAATTCATGTGGTATTCGGCATTTCATGCCAATCTGAAGAAGACAGAGAATTTCCCCCAAACAAAAAGAATTTTGGCAGCTGCTTAGGAATATTCCTTAAAGTCTCCATTCTGAGGTAAATTAACTAGAGACAATTGGCTGTAATCATAATAGTCATTGACCCAGGAAATAAATGAGGGAGATATTTAAAAAGTTAAGAGTGATCCATAGGGCTCAGAAATCCCAAAACATGGAAGAGACATAGTCTGGTCCATTGTCTGTCTTAATTGTATGTAGGGGAGTCACAGGCATGAGTGGCATGTAAGAGGTGTTGAATGACTGGTTTGGTGTTTTCTTTTTGCCTATAAACATATGTATATATTTGTATTTACCAAACACTGTAGCTAATAATATGGCTCACAGTTTTAAATGTTGGGTAGTGTATATTATAGGTTCTCAGTTTTCTCTGGTTTTCCAAAGGTAGGAAGCCTTGTGAGGTTTTCCTGAGGCATCTGTAAACACCATAAGGGCATTCTTAAAAGGTTGTTGCATCAGGGTGAGAATGTTGTCAGAGGTAATCTTTTGTTCTTTTAAAAGGTTAGATTTTTCCCAATGACAAAGTGGGGAGTTGGCATTCTCTGAATGTAGGAGTGCCAAAGGGGCTGGCTGACAATGAGGAAGCTTAGATTCTTTGGGAAATGTTTTATTTACCTTTGGTGGGTCTATATCTTCATAAACATCATCCATACCCAGGGGGAGAATGGTCATAGGGACAATAGACCATGTAAGAATAACTTCAGGTGGAACATTGGCGCTTTCCATATGGCATCCCTTTAATGTTTTACCTATTCATTCCCAAATATCTAGGTTGAAGGTTCCTTGCTCAGAAAACAAAGGGCAGTGTTGCTAGATAATCATTAATAATTTAAGGAGTGCTATACTAATGTATTATTTCTGTTCTGGGGATAGGGAGTCTTCCACAATAAGTCTCTCAAAAGTTCTGCAGCAGCAGATCCTAATTTTGCTTTTCTCTTACCTAATCAGGAGAGATTGTAGTCCAGTGTACTTTCTGTGGAGCTCTAGTTGTTCCATGTCATTCTGTAGTCTTTGAGTCACATCACCTTCTAGCCATGTCGTCTTCTTAGTTACATCAAATTCTAGTCACGTCAGGGTCACCATTGGGGTCACCATCGGGGTTACCATCTACTGCAGACTATGAGTCTGGAGTTCTCTCTTGTCCATCAAAAAAGCAGATGCAGAGTTGAACTGATGTCCAGGAGGAGAAAAGAGCTCCAAATAGGGGTTTCATCTCCATATTATTTGAGCTCTCAAAATCTTACACACCACGTACATGAAGAAAACAAGATCTTTCACACGTGGTGAATGTGAAGAAAACAATCAGATGGTAATCATTAACTTGTGGGTGTAATATGCAAAAGGTCTGGAGGACAAGTGAAGTTTGTGATCAGATTGTATTGGTGCCAGATGGAAAGAAGTTGCCAGCAGATGGTATAACAAGTTACTTGTGATTCCATTATAATACCTTGCTAACTAACTTTGGGTGCTTTTGCCCTATAGCAGTAGCTTTCCACCCTGAGCTTTTTTCTACTTAATGACTAATCTTGGGCACTTTTGCCTTGTGGTGGCAGCTTTCTACCCTAAGGTTTTTCAAACTATTTTCCCACAGAATATATCACCCCACTCCTCTTTGGCCCACCAAGGTTTCTGCTGAGAAATTTGCCCATAGTCTTATGAGGACTAATTTGTACATAACAATTTGTTTTTCTCTTCCTGCTTCCAAAAGTATCTTTGTTTAACAATTTGATTTTAATGTGTTTCATTTTGGCCTTGTATTTTTCTTTCTGGAGGAATTTTAGACCCCGTGAATTTGGATATCTGTTCTCTTCCCCTTATTTGGGACTTTGGGGGCATTATTTCTTTGAATAGATTTTCTGTTCCTTTCTTTCAGTCTCCTCCTTGTGGGACATATTGTGTATATTCGTTCACTTGATGTGAGTCCTATAAGTTCTTTAGGATTTCTTTAAAATATTTTTTTTCCATTTTGCCTTTCTCACTGAATAATTTCAAATGACCTATTTTCAGGATTTGTGCTTTTTTATTTTTCTTGATTAGGTTCTGTTGAATTTTTCATTTCACTTACTGTTTTTTCAGCTCTAGAATTTGTTTGGTTCCCTTTCTATGGTTTCTCTCTTTGTTGAATTTCCCATGTGTCCATGATTTTATTTAATTTTCTATATTTGCTCTCTTATAACTCACTATGCTTCTTTAGTATTTTTAAAAAAAATTTTAATGTTTTATTTATTTTTGATACAGAGAGAGACAGAGCATGAGAGGGGGAGGGGCAGAGAGAGAGGAAGACACAGAACTGAAAGCAGGCTCCAGGCTCTGAACTAGCTGTCAGCACAGAGCCTGACGCAGGGCTCGAACCCACGAACATGAGATCTGACCTGAGCCGAAGTTGGAGGCTCAACCGACTGAGCCACCCAGGCGTCCCCTCACTATGCTTCTTTAAAAATGACTATTTTTATTTTTATTTTTATTTTTGGTCAGAGAATACTTAGAGCTCCATTGCTTAAGGTAAGTTACCAGTGCTTTATTTTGTGCCTTTAGTTGGATCATATTTCCTCAATCTTAATGTTCCTTATGGCTTTGGTTTAGTTTCTGCATATTTATGAAACACTGCTTTCTCTATCTTTTTTGGACTGATTTTGATAGGAAATGACCACCGGTCAGGCTCCTTGAGATTCTATAAGCTTCTTAAAGTTTTGTTTTTGTTTTTGTTTTTTTGTTTTTTTTTTTTTTGGTTTCTTAAAGTTTTTATATGGATGTATGTTCCTCACTCTTCTCCCTTACTCCTGGGAGAAATTCCTCAGGGTTGTGTACCTTCTCTGAATCTTGCAAATCCAAGTCAGCTGTAGTAAGAAACTTACCACTTATCCTTGTTCTTAGCTATCCCCCAATGTCCAATTTCACAATTTCCTTCATGGCTATAAGTGAAACAGTGCACCTGCTTCTATGCAGGACTGGGTAATTCTGGGTTTACCTCAATGAGGAAGACATATTACTATTAGGTCTATATACTATTATATATAATTTTTACCTTCTAAGTTCTACCAATGTGAAGTCTTAAATAGGATGTGTTAGAATAATAATAGAATTCCAATTTTGAAGTGATTTCTTATCATAGAATTTTATTCACAAATATATAGCCATTCTTCTATACAGACTTTTCTTAGATTACTTCATTTTCCTCACAGTGTTAACTTGTAGTTTCACCTTCAAGAGGTGGTTTAGGTAAAATAGACTTAAGCAGCTCTGTTTTTCCAGCCGTTCATTCATGGTTCTAGAATCATTTTACCTAGCTGACTCTACTGACTGACTTACCATTGCTAATTAATTTTATCAATCAATCTCTGGCAAGTCCAAGGGCAGTCATCAATCTATTGCGTTTTTATCCCCTTTAGTCTTAACTAAAGAAATACCAATTCAAGTTCTCAGATAGTCTTTTGTAAATTCTTTCTCCTTTTCTATAAATCTCCCTGCTATAGATTCAGCTGTTATTGGTTACTGTCCTCTTCATCAGTACTGAACATGTCTTTGCTATTGTACCTGACTACTAAAATAGTGCTAGATTAGATTTGTGGTATACTTTACTGTTATTTTGTTCCATTTTAGCCCACTCTACCCCATATTGTATACTCTCTTCAAGATGAATGTAGAGAATGACTTAAACGTTTCAAAGTGACTTAACGCCTTCCTCTTTATTATTGAAGCAAAATTCACATAATGTAAAATTAACCATTTAAAAGTAACCAGTTTAGCTGCATTTAGTAACTTTTCAATATTGTGTAACCACAGCCTTTATCTGGTTCTAAAACATTTTCAACACCCTAAAAAGGAAACCCAATACCCCATTAAGCATTTATTCCCCATTTTCCCCTTCTCTCTGCTCCTGGTACCCACACATATGATTTCTGTCTGTGTGGTTTTGTTTTTGAGATTCATCCATGTTGTAGCTTATACAAAATTTTCATGGTTTTTATGACTGAATAGTATTCTCTTGATGGATATTTGGGAAGTTTTTACATTTTACCTGTTGTCAACAGTGTGGCTATAAACATGCATGGCATGTGCGTGTTTGAGTACCCAAGGCAAGGGAATGAGGAAGAAAGAGGAGACAGAGAGTCAGGGGACGGAAGGGACACTCAGAGCCATTGCACCAAAAGTGTCATCCTTTATTAGCAGTTTGAAGCTTTTATACAATAACCACAGGAGCTACTGTCGAATAAGCAAAGCATAAAAATAGGCCAAGTTCCTTATTTTCCAGACTGTTCCCCTTGTGACCCTGCTTGCTAAAGCATACTTCCCTATGACCTCACGGAAGGGTGAGAACTCTCAAGAGATAAGGTGGAGGAATTGTGGTAGACCCTTATTTTTAAAGGTCAGGGGCTGACCGGACCTTTGGCATTTAACCACATCAGGGGCACGTGTACAGGGCACGGAAGAGTCCCGAGAGCTGTTGCTCTACTTATAGGAGGTGCTTCCCCTTGACAAGAAGGGGAACTTCCCTCTAAGGAGCTATAGCTCCACCGGTCATTCCTCCTGTGCTGCCGCTTCCCACAACCCTTGAACTAAAGTAGGATATATAAACATGTATAAATATCAGAAAAATAATTTGAATAAACAAATTAAGTTGCAAAAAGATTCATACATCTTATTAACATTTGGATAAAGATTAAAGATGCAAAAACAATGTTTATGGATGTGTGTGTGTGCACATGTGTACACATGGGAATAATAAGCATTGTATTCATGATAATGGTTATCTTTGAAGAGGGAAGGATGGGTACAGAGTGAATCAATTTAATTACAGTGTTCTATTTCTTTATAAAAATGATTTGATGGACATATGGCATAATATTATGATATTATTAGTACGTGGGTTTTGCTATATATTTTTCTCTTTGTGTCTTTATGTGTGAAGTATTTTACAATGTAAAAAAACTGTGAGGGTGCCTGTGTGGCTCATTTGGCTAAGCGTCTGACTCATGATTTTGGCTCAGGTCATGATCTCATGGTTTATGAGATGGGGCCCCACATCAGGCTCAGCGCTGACAGCATGATCAATGCAGAGCCTGCTTGGGATTCTCTCTCTCTCTCTCTCTCTCTCTCTCTCTCTCTCTCTCTCTCTGCCCCCTCCCATACTTGTTCTCTCTCTCTCTTTCTGTCTTTCTTTCTCTCGAAATAAATAAACAAACATTTTAAAAATATTGTATAGGCCAATCAGTACATGTTTGCAAGCTGAATGTGACTCGGATGCTGTTACTTTGCCACCTTGGCTGTTGATGCATGCATGAATTGTAAGGAATATAAGTATGATAAATATTTATGTCAATAAATTAGAATCTACTAGGGTGCCTGGGTGGCTCAGTTGGTTAAGCATCCAGTTTCAGCTCAGGTCATGATCTCATGGTTGTGGGTTCGAGCCCCACGTCAGGCTCTGTGCTGATATCTAGCTCAGAGCCTGGAGCCTGTCTTCAGATATTGTGCCTCCCTCTCTCTCTGATCCTCACCTGCTCTTGCCATCTCTCTCTCTCTCAAAATTAAATAAAAAACATTAACAAATTTTAAAAAATTAGAATCTACTGCATTTATGTCTCGAGGCCTTTAATGTAGTAGCAGTTTATGATAGATGATCTGGATATTAATCAAGATTTAAGCTGGTTTTTTTCAATGTATAATATTTCCTTTTTATAAAATTGTTGCATCACTTCTTGACAGTTACTTTTCTTATGACCTTGTTCTCTAGCCTACTTCATATTAGCTTTATTTCCTTTGTGGTTTTGTGGACTCTTAAAAAGACACACCTCTACTATAAGGAGCTTTTACTCTGATGTGTCTTTGGCCACCCCAGAACTATCGTATTAAACCTGGCAAATATTTTGACTTTTAAATAATATGATGCATCATAACCATTGTTTTTCTTGTTGCAAGATCAAGGCTGGCATGCTTTTCTGTTGACCTTGAACTTGTTTGGTGAAGAGTTAAGATATGAACCATATATTGAACTCCATGAGGACAGAAATTTTATTTTATTTACTCCTATATTTTTAGAATGTTGAAATAGTGTTTGGCACAGAAAAATTACTTTGGAAACATGTTTTGAGTAAATAAATGAATTAAGCTATTCTTCATAGAGGGCATGGTTCTATATAGTTTCTGGGGATATGTAGGATTATTCCAAAGGCAATTTTATTTTAATTTTTTAATATTTTTTATTTTATTTATTTTTGAAAGAAAGAGAGAGAGACAGAGACAGAGACAGAGAGACAGTGCGAGCAGGGGAGGGTCAGAGAGAGAGAGAGGGAGATACATAATCTGAAGCAGGCTTCAGGCTCCGAGCCTGTCAGCACAGACCCCGATGTGGGTCTCGAACCCACGACCCATGAGTTCATGACCTAAGCCGAAGCCGGATGTTTAACCGACTGAACCACCCAGGCACCCTCCAAAGCCAGTTTTAAATACCACAGTGAAAGAGGGGAAACTCAAAAGCTCTGAGTTTGTGATTAACTTGGAGTTTCACCCTGGTTCCCTTTTTTATTTCTTACTTCAGTATAATTTTACTTTTCAGATCCTGTTTCCTATTTGTTTTCATATGCAACATGCATATATCAGATTCCATGTAATATACTATTTATGACCTTAGGCAAATTTCATGTGTATATATGTTTTATATAAACCTTGATACTTACATGCCAACCTTTTGGTTTCTTTACTCAATTGAAGCTTGTTTGTGGAACTTCACACACTTTATAAAAATTTTGATGCTTATGGCTATCCTGTTATCATTTTAACGTTGTTTTAGTACATTGCTCTCTATAATTATCACTCTTTATGGTACAGTGCCATAGTCATTGTCAGCTGAGTTATAGAAAGACTAATAGAAAGAAGTTGTTTCTCTTCTTGAAAGTTTTCTAAAGGTATTAACCATATGTGTTGGAGATCTCTAAGACTACCTCCAGGTTTTGTCATTTGCTAGAATAACTCATAGAACTGAGCATATAGTCATATTCATGGCTATGATTTATTATAGCCCAGCATACAAAGCAAAATTAGCAAAGGGTAAAGGTACATGGAGTGAAGTCTGCAGGGAAACAGGCATAAGTTTCCACTCTCCCAGTGGAGTCACATAGGATACACCTAATTCTTCCCTTATGGAATTTTGACCATGTGTGTAAAGTATTTGTCTACCATGGGAGCTCATTACAGACTAAGGGCCTAAGGTTCTTTCTGATGGCTGATCTTGCATGCATCCTCTGCTCAGCGTATACCAAAATTCTAAACTACAAGAGGAAAGTAGTATTCAGCAAAAAACACAATTTTGGCATAAGCAGTCTAGGTTCTACTGAGATGTTCTCAGTATGGTCCTGGCAATAGTCCATAGTCTCATTTCTAGTATTTACTGTCTTCTCTTTTAGTCACTGTCTCAGATGTAGATGGGCCCTTGCCATCACCAAGCACCAATTCCCCAAAGTTAAGGAAATTCAAATTTATTTTGTTGTCACTTGGTGTATTTTTCCCCTCCCAGACATCTTCACTTAAATGCCTTTACCACTACGCATAACATCACACTTCTTGTAATGAGCTTCACTCTTTAACTTATGTGAAGTTTCCTTTACCTACCTCCTGTCCCACAATGCAGCTTATTGATTTTATATTTAGTAAAGTTTTACACATACTTATGTTTTCTTTTCTTTTTTAAGTTTCTACTGAGGCCTAGCATAGGGCAATTTCTCCTTGCAATCTGGTTATATGCCAGAGATAGGTTATGACTCCAAAAAGGATTAATGTATCTTCTTGTTTACCAAAAGCACCACTGGGGCTTCTAGAATCCTCATGGAGAGCCCAAATTTCCATAGCAAAAGAGGTTTTCAAGTCTGAATCCAGGATAAAGGAACTCACAGAGAAGGCTTATTCTATAAGGGTTAACATAGAAGGGTAAGAGGCCATAAACCTCATGCCCAACTATTTCTATGGAGAAACTAAGCAATTGAAATAAGACATAATTTTACAACTACATAATTATTCTCTAGTTTTATATTTTTTTCACCACAAATTATCAAGCAGAGAATGGATAATTTATATGAAGATTTTATGTCATAAATTTATAAAATCATGATTTTGTTTACCAACAAAATATCCATCTGGGGAAAATATTTCATTTGTTTTAACTAATAATTACATACTTGTCCCTAGCCCACTGTATTGTAATACTTTATTTTCATGTCTGATTCCTACTCTACACTACATGTTATTAAGACTTTGGATGATCATTTATCATCTACATTTGTATAACACCTATGTCATCATGCTCTATAAGAATTCTTTGGGGTATCATGGCCTGGAATATTGTTATTTGTGTCCTAGGTCCTGTGTCAGCACCATCTAAAACTGATACTTCAGTCACCTGAATAGATGTTTCATCAACATTTGAGAAACCATGTAGGAACATCAAGGGAAAGGGACGATGACAGGACTGAGGGGCTCTTTGCCAGGGGCCCAATTGTGGACATCATGTCAAGGACTGTCCAGATCCATAGGCACCTGTCTTCATTTGTAACTCTTCTAAGCTGGGCCTTTACCTTTCTAATTCCTTTCTATTACCAACACCACGTTGTTACTATCTTCAGTTTCTTTCCCTCTTTTGGCTTTTCTTTTCCTGGCCAGACTGTACCTCTAGTTTCTTTTAGGGCCTATCTTGACGGCAACATAAGTCTCAGTCACTGGCCCTCCTTATGAGCAGCTGTACCTCCATTGGGAAAGAGCCAGTCCCAGAAATCATAAATATCATATTTTATTGATTCAAAGAATCACACATTTTGTCACATTTAACATTTATTAAATTGAGACTTTACTCATAATTGATGGTATATCACTGTGTAACTGGCAGTTTTTCTTTCTTAATAATACAATAATAATGCAGAAATTACATTTAAATGTATTTTGAAGTAGCAGTGATTTTACAAAGTATATGAAGTCATACTGATAATCTTCACATACAGAAATTTTGTTTACCTGTAGTTCCTTGTTTCTGCACTGACCCTACCATATTGCTTCATGCTGGCCCATTAATTCAACATGACAGAATTCTTCATGCAGGCCTATGAGTGTTTCCTGTTTTTAGGCCTCTCTTGAGTCCTTCCATTAAATGTGTTTTGAATATCTACTATGTGCCAAACATGGTGATAAGTGCTAAGGATAGAAATATGAGCAAAATCAGACATAGTCCTAGCCTATTTTCATTATAGACTCTTTTAAGATAGTGTGATTCATTAGCATTATAAATTGAACTGATCATCGGTCCTCTGGTATCTAGGTTTCTCAGTCTTTTCCTCAGTCTTTTCCTCTTCCATAAGGAAGGAAATATTCTGAGTGATTACTTTTTTTTTTTTAAAGAACTCTCACTTTTTTTGTTTCGTTTGTTTTTTTGACGTTTCATTTTATGTATTTATTTTGAGAGAGACAGAGACAGTGTGAGTGGGGGAGGGGCAGAGAGAGGAGGAGAGAGAGAATTCCAAGTAGGCTCCACGCTACAAGCACAGAACCCAACGCAGAGCTTGGGCCCACAAACTGCATAATCATGACCTGAGCTGAACCAAGAGTCAGATATTTAACCAACTGAGACATCCAGGTGCCCCCTCTGGGTGATTATTTTGTACTGTGTCCATTGAACCTGCTTAGGTTGGTGGCTTCAAGTTGATTCATCTCTTTCGTGGCCTCGTCAGTTGCCTCTAAGGTTTTCTTTCTAGTGTATGGATCTTATATGTTGCATCTGTCTTTGTCAGGCTTCTAAAGGAACTATAGCAAGTCCAATGGATTTGCCTCAGGGTTTAGTTTTTCTCTTTACACATAGCAATTATATAGCTCAAGGAAAGTTCCCACTGGGAATGTGTCAGCTGGCCCTTGCTAGATCGAAACAGAATGTGTTATTTCTTCCCTTGTAGTTAAGTTATCCTGAAAAGATTGGTGTCTGGATAGAGATTTCTGGGTGCCCTGTTTTCTTCTGTTCTCTGCTTAAAGCTGTAATCATCTACTTTTGGGACAGCAAGTTGCCAACATGCACTCTCTTGGTAGGACCTTGCCCAAAATGAGGGTTTTTTTTTTCTTTTTTCCCCCTTTTCCCCCTTTTTTTTAATAATAGGATTTATTTTCAAAAAATAAGCAGAATTACCATTTAACACAGCAGGTCCACTTCTGGGTATATATCCAAAAGCTTCGAAAGCAGGGACTCAGACAGACATTTTTACACCAGTGTTCATAGCAGTGTGATTCACAATAGCCAAAAGGTGTAAACAATCCAGTCATCCATCGCTAGATGAATGGATATACAACATGTATAAACATATAATGGGATATTAGTTAGTGTTAAAAAAGGAATGACATTCTGGCCATGTTACACCATGGATGAATCTTGAAGACATACCAAGTGAAATAAGTCAGACAAAAGGACAAATACTATATGATTCTAAGGTACCAAGAGTAGTCAGATTCATAAAGACAAAAAGTACAAGATGGATTCCAGGGGCCAAAGAAGGTAAGAATGGGAGTTAGCGTTTGATGTGTGTGGAGTTTTAGTTTGAATGAAAAGAGTTCTGGCTGTGCATGGTTTGTGGTGATGTTTGATAATGTGATTGTACTTAAAGCCACTAAAGTGTATTCATGAAAATGGTTAAAATGGTGAATGTTATGTGTATTCTACCACAATTTTAAGAAATAGGACTTTTACTTCAGGTTTCTTCTTTTTTTATATAATTGTTTATTGTCAGATTGGTTTCCATAGAACACCCAGTGCTTCTCCCCACAAGTGCCCCCCACCATGACCATCACCCCCTTCCATCCCTTCCCCTCCCCCTTCAGTTTACAGTTTTCAGTATTCAATAGTCTCTCATGATTTGTGTCCCTCACTCTCCCCAGCTCTCTTTCCCCCTTCCCCTCCCCATGGTCCTCTGTTAGGTTTGTTCTGAAATAGGACTTATTAAGGTGAATAGATATACAAACAATATACAGAATCAGTTGAATTCTAAACAATTTGAAGATGTCACTTAAGAGAATACCACTGTTTACAATATCAATAAAAGAAACACAATAGTAAACAATAAATGGAATCATATATGAAAGACATCTGCAGAAAGCCATAAAACTTTATGGTAAGTCATTGAAAAACAAATAGATTACATAGAACAGTATCTGAAAGTCATGGGTAGGAAAGTTTAAAGACGCCAGTTTTTCCCAAAGGTATGTAGAGAGTATACGTAACTTGAATCAAAATCCCAATTTGGGGGTCTGGATGAGATTGCTTATAAAATTCACAATGAAATGTAAAAGGATAGCCCAGTTACTTCTGAAGATGAAAATGGGATTGGAGGCTTGAACATTTGTACTAACAGATATCAAGATATATATTATATTATTTAGGTAAAGTGCAGTTAGTGCAGATGTAGACATCAACAAGTGGAATAGAATAAAGAACTCCAAAAAAGATCATTGTTTTTATAGAACTCTGATATATGGCAGTGGTGGCTATAAATCAGAGAAGAGAGGGGCTGTTTCTTTTTTTTTTTATTTTCCTCAAAAAATTTTTAAGAAGCAATTTAAGTTAGACTTGGATTGCTACAGAGGTGCATGGGTGAATTAGTCGGTTAAGCCTCCAACTTCAGCCCAGGTTATGATCTCACAACTCATGAGTTCGAGCCCCATGTTGGGCTCTGAGCTGTCAGCACCTGCCTCAGATTCTGTGTCTCCCTCTCTCCCTCTACCGCTGCCCTGCCAATAATACTCTGTCTCTCTCTCAAAAATTAAACATTAAAAAAAAGAATTGGATTGCTACATCAAAGCTTCTTTCATTTTTATTTGTTTTTTTCATTTATAGTTTATTGTCAAGCTGGTTGCCATATAACACCCAGTGCTCATCCCAATAAGTGCCCTTCTCGATGCCCATCACCCCTCTTCCCAGATCCCTCCATCAGACCTCATGTTGATCTCAGTATTCAAGAGTCTCTCATGGTTTGGCTCCCTCCCAGTCCCCCAAAATTTCCCCCCTTTCCCTCCCCCATGGTCCACTGTTAGGTTTCTCCTGTTCCACTTATAAGTGAAAACATGGTACCTGTCCTTCTCTGCCTGACTTATTTCGCTTAGCATAACACCATAGAATTCTATCCACATTGCTACAAATGGACATATTTCATTCTTTCTCATTGCCATATAGTATTCCATTGTATGTATAAGCCACATCTTCATGATCCTTTCATCATTTGATAGACATTTAAGCTGTTTCCATGATTTGGCTATTGTTGAACATGCTGCAATGAACATTGGGTTACATGTGACCCTATGCATCAGCACTTCTGTATCCCTTGGGAAAATTCCTAGCAGTGCTATTGCTGGCTCGTAGGGGAGGTCTACTGATAGTTTTTGAGGAACCCCCACACTGTTTTACAGAGTGTCTGTACCAGTTTACATTCCCTCCAACAGTGTAGGAGGGTGCCCGTTTCCCCACATCCTCACCAGCGTCTGTAATCTCTTGATTTGTTCATTTTAGCCACTCTGAGTGGTGTGAGGTGGTATCTCATTTTGGATTTGATTTATATTTCCCTGATGCTGAGTGACGCTGAGCAACATTTCAAGTGTCTTTTGGCCATCTGGATGTCTTCTTTGAAGAAGTGTCTATTCATGTCTTCTGCCCATTTCTTTACTGGATTATTCATTTTTTGAGTATGGAGTTTGGTGAGTTCCTTATAGATTTTGGATACTAGCCCTTTATCCTATATCTTATTTGCAACTACCTTTTCCCATTCCATTGGTTGCCTATTAGTTTTATTGACTGTTTCCTTTGCAGTGCAGGAGCTTTTAATCTTGATGAGGTCCCAATAGTTCATTTTTGCTTTTATTTCCCTTGCCTTTGGGAATGTGTCAAGTAGGAAATTGCTGCAGTTGAGGTCAAGGAGACTGTTTCCTGCTTTCTCCTCTAGGGTTTTTGATGGTTTCCTGTCTCAAATTCAGGTCCTTCAGCCATTTTGAGTTGATTTTTGTGTATGATGTAAGAAGGTGGTCCAGTTTCATTCTTTTGCATGTTGCTGTCCAGTTCTTCCAGCACCACCTTCTAAAGAGGATGTCTTTTTTTCCATTGGATACTCTTTCCTGATTTTTCAAAAATTAATTGGCCATACATTTGTGGGCCCAGTTCTGGGTTCTCTATTCTATTCCATTGTTCTATGTGTTTGTTTTTGTGCCAATACCATACTGTCTTGATGATGACAGCTTTGTAGTAGAGGCTAAAGTCTGGGATTGTGATGCCTCCTGTTTTGGTTTTCTTCTTCAATATTACATTGGCTATTTGGGGTCTTTTGTGGTTCCATATACATTTTAGGAAAGTTTGTTCTAACTTTGTGAAGAATGCTGGTGCAATTTTGATTGGGATTGCATTAAATGTGTAGATTGCTTTCGGTAATAATGACATTTTAACAATATTTATTCTTCTAATCCATGAACATGGAATATTTTTCCATTTATTTGTGTCTTCTTCAGTTTTGTTCATAATGTTTCTATAATTTTCATCAACAGTTATTTTACATCTTTGGTCAGGTTTATTCCTAGGTATTTTATGGATTTTCTTGCAATCATGAATGGGAACAGTTTCTTGATTTCTCTTTCTTTTGCTTAATTATTGGTGTATAAAAATGCAACTGATTTCTGTACAGTGCTTTTGTACCCTGTGACTTTGCTGAATTCATGGACTAGTTCTAGAAGATTTCTGGTGGAGTCTGTCAGGTTTTCCATGTAGAGTATCATGTCATCTGCGAAAAGTGAATGTTCGACTTCATCTTTGCCAATTCTGATGCCTTTTATTATTTTGTTGTTGTCTGATTGCTGATCCTAGGACTTAGGGCACTATGTTAAACAACAGTGGTGAGAGTGGACATCCCTGTCATGTTCCTGATCTCATGGGTAAAACTCCCAGTTTTTTTTCCAATTGAGGATGATATTAGCTGTGGGCTTCTCTTAAATGGCTTTTATGATGGTTAAGAAAGTTACTTCTATCTCGACTTTCTTGAGGGTTTTTATTAAGGAAGGATGCTGTATTTTGTCAAATGCTTTTTCTGCAACTATTTATTGATAGGATCAATAAGTTCTCTTTTCTTTCGTTAATGGCGTGTATCACATTTATGGATTTGCGAATATTGAACCAACCCTGTAACCCAGGAATGTATCCCACTTGATCATTATGGATAATTCTTTTTATATGTTGTTGACTTTGATTTGCTAGGATCTTTTCAAGTATTTTTGCATCCGTATGCATCAAGGACATTGGCCTGTAATTTTCTTTTTTGCTGGGTCTCTGTTCGGTTTGGTAATCAAAGTGATGCTGTCTTTGTATAAAGAATCCGGAAGTTTTTCTTTCATATCTATTTCTTGGAACAGCTTGAAAAGAATGACTATTATCTCTTTTAGATGTCTGTGGAATTCCCCAGGGAAGCCATCTGGTCCAGCGCTCTTATTCGTTGGGAGATTGTTGACAACTGATTCAATTTCTTCACTGGTTATGGGTCTGTTTAGATTTTCTCTCTTCTCATTTGAATTTTGGTAGTGTGTGTGTTTAGGAATGTGCCCATTTCTTCTAGGTTGTCCAGTTTTTTGGCATATATTTTTTCACAGTATTCCTTGATAATTGCTTATATTTCTGAGGGATTGGTTGTAATAGATCTATTTTCATTCATGATTTTGTCTATCTGGGTGCTCTCGTTTTTCTGTTTGAGAAGCCTCGCTAGAGGTTTATTCATTTTGATTACTAGTTCAAAAAACCAACTGTTGGTTTCATTGACCTGTGCAACTGTATTTTTTGGATTATATATTGTTTATTTCTGCCCTGATCTTTCTTGTTTATCATTGCTGGCCTTGGAATTTCTTTGTTGTTCTGCTTCTAGGTCCTTTAGGTACACTGTTAGATTTTGAATTTGCCCTTTCTCTAGTTTCTTAAAATAGGCCTGGAGTGCAATGTTCTTTCCTCCTAGGACTGTCTATGGTGCATCCCAAACAGTTTAGATTGTTGTATTTTAATTTTAATTTGTTTCCATATATTTTTAAATTTCTTCTTGACTTGCCTGATTGGCCCATTTGTTCTTTAATAGGGTGGTCTTTAACCTCCATGTTTTTGGGTTTTGCAGAATTTTCCCTGTGATTAATTTCAAGTTTCATAGCGTTGCGATCTGAGTGTGTATGATATGATCTCAATTAGTTTATATATATGGAGGGCTGCTTTATGACCCAGTATGTGATCTATCTTGGAGAATGTGCTATGCGCACTTGAGAAGAAAGAGAATTCCCTAGCCTTAGGATGCAGAGTTCTTAGTATATGTATCAAATCAATCTGTTCCAATGTGCCATTCAGGTCCATTGTTCCTTTAGTGATTTTTTGTATAGTTGATATATCCACTGCTGTACGTGGAGTATTAAAGTCCCCTTTAATTAGCACATTCTTATCCATAAGATTGTTTCTGTAGGCGATTGATTGTTTTATGTGTTTGGGTGCACCCCAATTCGATGTGTAGACATTTATAATTGTTAGGTTTTCCTAATGGATAGACCCTGTGATTATTATATAATGCCCTTCTTCGTCTCTTTTTACTGCCTTCACTTTAAAGTCCAGTTCGACTTTTGACCTGAAGATACCTTCAGGATGAAAGTAAAGGGATGGAGAAATATCTATCATGAGACTGGAAGCCAAAAGAAAGGCAGAGTAGCCATACTTATATCAGACAAACTGGACTTTGAAGTAAAGGCAGTAACATGAGATGAAGAAGGACATTATATAATAAATACAGGGTGTCTCCATCAGGAAGAGCTAACAAATATAAATATCTATGTGCCAAATTCGGGAACACCCAAATACATAAAACAATTAATCACAGACAGAAACAATCTTATTGATAAGAATGTGCTAATTGCAGGGGACTTTAATACTCCACTGACAGCAATGGATAGATCAACCAGACAGAAAATAACTAAAGAAGCAATGGACCTGAATGACACATTGGAACAGATGGAATAGATAGATATATTTAGAACTCTGCATCCTGAAGATAAGAAATTCACCTTCTTCTCGAATGCACATGGCATATTCTCCAAGATAGATCACATACTGGGGCATAAAGCAGCCCTCCATAGGTATAAACGAATAGAGATGATACCATGCACACTTTCAGATCACGATGCTATGAAACTTGAAATTAACCACAGGAAAAAGTCTGGAAAACCTCCAAAAATGTGGAGGTTAAAAACCACCCTAATAAAGAATGATTGGGCTAATCAGTCAATTAGAGAAGAAATTTAAAAATATATGGAAACAAATGAAAATGAAAATACAACAATCCAAAATCTCTGGGATGCAACAAAGGCAGGCCTAAGAGGAAAGTACATTGCAATCCAGGCCAATTTCAACAAACTAGAAAAAGCGCAAATTCAAAATCTAACAGAGCACCTACTGAAATTAGAAGGGGAGCAGCAGGAGCACCCCAAACCCAGCAGAAGAAAAGACATAACAAAGATCAGGGCAGAAATAAACAATATAGAATCCAATAAAACAGTCGAGCAGATCAATGAAACCAAGAGTTGGTTCTTTGAAAAAATAAACAAAATTGATAAACCTCTAGCCAGGCTCCTCAGAAAGAAAAGCGAGAGCACCCAGATAGACAAAATCATGAATGAAAAAGGACCTATCACAACTAGTCCCTTAGAAATACTAGCAATCATCAGAGATTACTTTGAATAATTATATGCCAACAATCTGGACAACCTAGAAGAAATGGACAAATTCCTAAATGCACATGCACTGCCAAAATTCAAACAGGAAGAGATAGAAAGCATGAATAGAACAATAACTAGTGAAGAAATTGAATCCATTATCAAAATTCTCCCAACGAATAAGAGCCCAGGGCCAGATGGCTTCCCAGGGGATTTCTACCAGACTTTTTTTTTTTTTAAGCCAGCAACTTTTTTTAATGTTACATATACTATTCTCAAGGCACATCTGATGATATATTTTATAACACAGTAGGTGTCAAAGTATGTTTAACATATGATTTCTTCAGGATCCCTTCCCTTTCTGAATTCCAAATTGAGGAACTGAAAGTGCGATGTAAAGACTGGCGATCCGTATTCTATCTTTGGCAAGCTAGTACAAGCACTATTGTAAAATGTAATGTAAAAGAACTGTAAACTAGGAACTTCTTCAGTTTATGAAACACCATTCAGGACTGCTGCTTCTTGAGTGTTTTCTTCTTTTAAGGTATTAATCTTTTCTTCTCCTGGAGTACGCTGTAGCTTAGAAATTTCATCGCCAGAAGCACTAGTTGGGCCATTTATTGCCTTTTCTGAAGGACCATGCTCTTCAATCACACCTTTTGCCTGCCAAAGGGAGACAACTTTTTCAACTTTTTTATAAATGAAATCCATAGCATTTCTTTCTTGTTTTTAGCCAAAGTTTCCCTTGGGATGTTTCTTTGTTTGCTCTGAGACTCAGCTCTAGAAATATAATCTGCAACTGTGACTAGCCCATTTTCGTTAACTGAAGCTGTATCAGATTCAGTCATCCCATCCATCAGAACAGCATCTTCATCAGTCCTTCGTCTACAAGACCGCCTACAATGGTTAGTACTGTGATGAGATTCGCTGGCATCAGTGTCTGCGGTCTGATCAGATTCTGTATTATCAAGTAAGCTGTATGGATTGCTGTCTGGATCTTTGAGCACAGAACTGATGGAGGATTTGCCAACACGCGGTCCACCACGACCTCAACCCCCTGAAACACATCTCCCTCTTCCTCCTGGGTGTCTCCTGCTGTCACGCTGATGTCAGCTCTAACGATCATCTTCTCCTGCAAATGACCAATCACTCAGGTCATCTTTATGCTCAGATTCTGTTTCAGAGGGGTTAGACAGCTCAGAGTTTGTACCATAACCGGAGGTGTAATTAGGGCGCCGACAACCTCTGCCTCTTCCACTATAAGTCCTAGAACCTCCACCGTCAGCTCGGCCATGTTGGAACCGCAAAGGCCGCTGGGCTCTACCAGACATTTAAAGCAGAGCTAATACCCATTCTTCTCAAACTATTCCAAAAAATAGAAATAGAAGGAAAACTTCCAAACTCATTCTACGAAGCCAGCATCACCTTGATACCCAAATCAGACAGAGACCCAGCAAAGAAAGGGAACTACGGACCGATATCCTTAATGAATAAAGATGCAAAAATACTCAACAAGATACTAGCAAATTGAATTCAACAGCATATAAAAAGAATTATCCATCATGATCAAGTGGGATTCATTCCCAGGTTACAGGGCTGGTTCAGTATTTGCAAATCCATCAATGTGATACACCACATTAACAAAAGAAAGGATAAAAACCATACGATCCTGTCGATAGATACAGGAAAAGCATTTGACAAAATACAGCACCCTTTCTTAATAAAAACCCTTGAGAAAGTCGGAATAGAAGGAACTTACCTAAACATTATAAAAGCAGTTTATGAAAAGTGCACAGCGAATATCATCCTCAATGGGGAAAAACTGAGAGTTTCTCCCTGAGATCAGGAACACGACAGGGGTGTCCACTCTCACCACTACTGTTTAACACAGTGCTGGAAGTCCTAGCATCAGGAATCAGACAACAAAAGGAAATAAAGGCATCAGAATTGGCAAAGAAGAAGTCAAACTTTCACTTTTCTCAGATAACATGATACCCTACATGGAAAACCTGGCAGACTCCACCAGAAGCCTTCTAGAACTGATCCATGAATTCAGCAAAGTCACAGGGTACAAAATCAATGTACAGAAATCAGTTGCATTCCTATACACCAATAATGAAGCAGTGGAAAGAGAAATCAAGAAACTGAACCCATTCCTGATTGCATGAAAAACCATAAAATACCTAGGAGTAAACCCAGCTAAGATGTAAAAGACCTATATCATGAAACCTATAGAAAGCTTATGAAAGAGATTTAAGAAGACACCAAGAAATGGAAAAACATTCCATGTTCATGGATCCGAAGATTAAACATTGTGAAAATGTCATTACTACCCAAAGCAATCTACACATTCAATGCAATCCCCATCAAAATTGCACCAACATTCTTCTCAAAGCTAGAACAAACTATCCTCAAATTCGTATGGAATCAAAAAAGAACCCGAATAGCCAAAGTAATATTGAAGAAGAAAACCAAAACAGGAGTCATCACAATCCCAGACTTTAGCCTCTACTACAAAGCTGTCATCATCAAGACAGTATGGTATTGGCACAAAAACAGACACATAGACCAATGGAATAGAATAGAGAACCCAGAACTAGACCCATAAATATACGGGCAATTAATCTTTGACAAAGCAGGAAGAGTATCCAATGGAAAAACGACTGCCTCTTTAGCAGGTGGTGCTGGGAAAACTGGACAGCAACATGCAGAAGAATGAAACTGGACCACTTTCTTACACCATACACAAAAATCAACTCAAAATGGCTGAAGGACCTGAATGTGAGACAGGATACCATCAAAACCCTTGATGAGAAAGTAGGAAACAACCTCCTTGACCTCAACCACAGCCATTTACTTCTCAACACATTCCTAAAGGCAAAGGAAATGAAAGCAAAAGTGAACTACTGGGACCTCATCAAGATACAAAGCTTCTGCACTGCAAAGGAAACAATCAAGAAAACTAATAGGCACTTGACAGAATGGGAAAAGATAGTTGCAAATGACATATCAGATAAATGGCTAGTATCTAAAATCTATAAGGAACTCACCAAACTCCACACCCAGAAAGCAAATAACCCAGTAAAGAAATGGGCAGAAGCCAGACACTTCTCCAAAGAGGACATCCAGATGGCCTACGGGCACATGAAACGATGCTCAACATCACTCATCATCAGGGAAACAAATCAAAACCACACTGAGATACCACCTTACACTGGTCAGAGTGGCTAAAATGAACAAATCAAGTGACTATAGATGCTGTCAAGGGTGTGGAGAGACGGGCACCCTCCCACCCTGTTGGTGGGAATGTAAACTGGTGCAGCCTCTCTGGAAAACAGTGTGGAGGTTCCTCAAAAAACTATCCATAGAACTCCCTTAAGACCCAGCAGTAGCACTGCTAGCGATTTACCCAAGGGATACAGAAGTGCTGATGCATAGGAGCACATGTACCCCAATGTTCATAGCAGCACTGTCAACAATAGCCAAAACATGGAAAGAGCCTAAATGCTTGATGTGTGGATCAAGAAGAGGTGGTATATATATACCATGGAGTATTACATGGCAATGAGAAAGAATGAAATCTGGCCATTTGTAGGAAAGTGGTTGGACCTTGAGGGTGTCATGCTAAGTGAAATAAGTCAGGCAGAGAAGGACAGATTCCATATGTTTGCACTCATAGGTCTAACAGGAGAACAGGAGAAACCTAATGGAGGACCAGGGGAGTGAAAGAGGGAAAGAGAGTTGGGGAGAGAGAGGGACGCAAAACTTGAGAGACCATTGAATACTGAAAACAATTTGAAGGTTGAAGGGGAAGGGGGAAGGGGGAGAAGAGGTGTTGGTGATGGAGGAGGGCACTTGTGGGGAAGAGCACTGACTGGGTGTTGTATGGAAACCAACTTGACAATAAACTACTTAAAAAAAATAAATTCCAGTTTTCCCGATATAGGTATGGCTACTCCAGCTTTCTTTTCACCTACGTCAGCATTATAGATATTTCTCCATCCCCTTACTTTCAATCTGAAGGTGTCCTTATGTCTCAAATGAGTCTCTTGTAGACAGCCAATAGATGGATCTTGTTTTTTTTTTAATCCATTCTGATACCATGTGACTTTTGATTGGAGCATTTAGTCAATTTATATTCAGTGTTATTATTGAAAAATATAGGTTTAGAGTCCTTCTGTTCTCATAGGATTCACGTTTGTAATAGTGTCACTGGTACTTTGTGTTCATTGCAACATTTCCCTTATAGCATCCCCCTTAGGAATTTTTGTAGGGGTGGATTAGTGCTAATGAATTCTCTCAAATTTTATTTGTTTGGGAAAACATTTATCTCTCCTTCTATTCCTATGACAGGCTTGCTGGATAGAGGATTCATGGCGGCATATTTTTCCTGTTCATCACATTGAGGATTTCCTGCCATTCCTTTCTGGCCTTTAGATAAGCCTGTAACCACTCTCATAGGTTTCTTTTTTATGTTTGGGCCTTTTTTTTTCCGTATCTGCTTTCAGAAATCTCTTTTTATCTTTTTATTTTGACTGTTTCGGTATGGTATGTGATGCTGAAGGTTGATTCAAGTTACATCTGAGGGGAGTTCTCTGTGCCTCTTGGATTTCAATATCTATTTCCTTCCCCAGATTGGGGAAGTTCTTTGCTATAATTTGTTCAAGTACCCCTTGAACCCTTTTCTCTCTGTCTTCTTCTTCAGGAATTCCTATGATATGGATAGTGTTCTATTTGATTGCATTACTCAGTTCTCAAATTTTCCTTCTGTGCTCCTGGATCATTTTTTTTCTCTCTGTTTCTTGGCTTCCTCTTTTACTATAACTAACTGTGTCTTCTAATTTACCTATTCTCCTCTCTGCCTCTCCAATCCGTGCAGTGGCCACCTCCATTTTATTATGTACCTCATTTATAGCATTTTTCAATTCAACACAATTATTTTTAAGGACCATAGTCTTTGTAGCAATAGCTTCTCTGGTGTCTTCCATGTCTTTTTTTAGGCCCAGTGATTAATTTTATGGCTATTGTTCTAATTTCTTGGTCAGTTATGTTGCTTATATCTGTTTTGAGCAATTCTTTAGTTGTCATTTCTTCCTGGAATTTCTTTGGAGGAGGGTTCTTCACTTTTATCATTTTGGGCAGCTTTCTGTCTCTTGTCAGTTATAAAAGCTTGTTATGTGTTATGCACTCTGCACCTGCGAGTTTGCTATATTAAAGGAGGCTCATCTTCTGTCCACCACCTGTCCATTTAGCAATTGTTCTTTTAATGATATCCCTTTGTCTCTCTTGTTGTGCCTTGGTTTTTTTTTTAATTTTCCTACTCATAGTGATATTAGGGACTCTCTACCATGTGTACTTTGTCTTGCTTTTTGAGGTAGCTCTGGAAAGGAAAACAGACAGAGAAATAAACAGGGAACAACAGCCCAAAAACGCACAGACAAATCAAACAAACAAGGAAACCGAAAGGAAAAAACAAAAACAAAACAAAAACAACAGAAGGTAAAGGGCAGTCTCAAGCATAAAACCAGAAATCCCAGCTCTTTTCCTCCCTGGCTGTTTGAAGTTTGACTACCATCATGAACGACAGAAGTTCATGACCAACTGACTACTTCAGCAGAAACATGGTCATTGATATTCTACATCCTGGAAAAGGCATCAGTACCTAAGACAGAAATTCGGGGAAAACTAGCCAAAATGTACAAGACCACACTAGATGTCATCTTTGTATTTAGATTCAGAACCTATTTCGGAGTTGGCAAGACAACTGGCTTTGGCATGATTTATGATTCCTTGGATTATGCAAAGAAAAAGGAACCCAAACATAGACTTGCAAGACATGACCTGTGTGAGAAGAAAAAGACATCCAGAAAACTGCAAAAGGAACAGAAGAACAGAATGAAGTAAGGGGAACTGCAAAAGCCAATGTTGGTGCTGGCAAAAAGTGAGCTGGAGATTGGACAACAGGAGTAAAGATTCTGCAGTGACTATCTGGTGATTGTGCAGATTTTTCATGAGGTGATTAATAAACTAAGAACTGAAAAAAATAATAAAACCAGAAACCCCAGCTACAAATAAAGAGCTGGGTGGAGGCAGTGCTGATGTAAGAGCATATACAAAGAGAGAAATGACGGGTGGGGAGAAAGAGAAAATGAACATTGACCAGGCAATGAGACTAAAAGGCTTAATTCATAGAGAGAAAAAGGATAATATGGTAGGAGGCGTGGAGAAAGAAACAAAGATAATATTACCCAGAGAAACTATATAGTCTGATTCTTCCAGAGAGAGAGAAAGATGGTAACAATGGAGGTGTAGAATATGTATCAAGAGAATGGATTAAATGTGACTGTTTAAGCAAACTTATAACCAGAGTGCCCATTCCAGTGGAGGGGAGGGATAAGAATGAGATAAGGGAGAATTTATATGAATAGCATGAATTGATCTAGAGTTAATCAAGTCAATACCTCAATGCTGGTCTTGCCCAGAGCTCTGGTTAAAAAAAAAAAAAAACAGCTCTCTAGCTCAGATGGGTGTGGTTTGGTGTAGGCAGGTCTTGCCTCCCCTGTGGGTTCTGCGGGGGGCACTCCCTGAGACCCCACCTTGGTGGTTATGTGGAGAAAAATGGTGGCGCCCCAGTCCCTTCTCAAACCAAGTGTTGTAAATCACTCCCTTGGGTCTGATCTCCCTGTGCCCTGTGTAGCCAAGGTGAGCCATGTTATATTTCCCAAGCCCCACCTTGTTTCCAGATCTTAGCACGATTTAATGATACCGCCCAAAATGTAATCCTACAGGCCGGGCTGCTTCCTAGCCAGGGATGGAGTAGGGTGTGTAGAGGAGCAGTTCCTACTGGTGCCAACTGGGACCGAGGCACCCAGCCCAAAGAAAGTACCACAGCTAGAGATAGGATCTCTCTCCGAATGCCCTGTGGGTTGGAGATGGGATGATAGGATCCCTTTCTGGCCTGGGCTGAGTTTTTTCTCTTCTCCAGGGACAGTTCTTTGAGCAGTTTCAGCTGTTCTTTCTCTTCCCCTCATCTCTCCATAGAGTGGGTTCCCTCCCCTCTGAGACTCTGTGTCCTGGCCAACTTTTATCTTCCCCACTTCATAATCATGCACCTATGAGTCTGTCTTCTTAGTGGACTCTGTCTCTTTTTTATCCAGACTCTTGTGATTCAGTGTCCTTTGGCTTCAGTCCTTCTTGGTTTGAAAGATATGGGTGGGAAGTATAGAACTCCCTATTTCCCCGTCATCTTGCCACCCCCCTCTTTTTTTTAATTGGGATATAATTTACATATAACAGTATATGAGTTTAAGGTCTACAACAGTTGGTTTCATACAGTTATATATTGTGATATTATTACTACAGTATTATTGGTCAACACCTTTATGATGTCACACATTTGTTTCTTTTTTTTTTTTTTTTTTGCTTTGAGAAGTTAAGATTTAGCCTCTTAGCAACTGTAAAGTTTATAACACAGGATTGTTGACTACAATCATTACGGTGTGCATGAAAACTCCAAAACATATTTAACTACTAGTTGTAAGATTTTCCCTTTAACGGCATTTTGCTAATTCCCCCAACCCCAAGTCCTGGTAAAACAGCATTCTAATATCTCTGTTAATGAATTCAGGTTTTTAAGAATCCTTTTAGGATAGCTTTTATAAAAAAAATATGAGATAACAAATATTGGTATAGATGTGGAGAAAAAGGGAACCCTTGTTTACTGTTGGTGGGATTAAAAATCTGTGAAACTACTGTGGAAAACAAAAAAATTAAAAATAGGAATACATAAGATCCAATAATTCAACCACTGGGTATTTACCCAAAGAAAACAAAAACACCAACTGGAAAATATATATGCATCTCTATGTTTATCATAGCTTTATTTGCAATAACCAAGATATGGAAGTAACCCAACTGTAATTGATAAAAAGGCAAAGTAGATGTGGCATATACATGCAATGGAATATTACTTAGCCATAAGAAGTGAGATGTTAACAATTATGTTTGGAATATAAAAAGCAAACTAAAAACAAAAGAGCAAACAAATAAATCAAAAGGCAAAAACAGTACTATAAATACAGAGGAAAAAAACTGCTGGTTTCCAGAAATGAGAGGGGAGGAGAGTTGGGTAAAAAGTAGTGAAGAGGAATGGAAGATACAAGCTTTCAGTTATGGAATGACTAGGTCATGGGGATGAAAAGTACAGCATAGGGAATATACTCAGTAGTATTATAATAGAATTCTGTAGTACCAGATGTTAGCTACATTTGTAAATATAGCATATTGTATAAACTTATTGAATCACTGTGTTGTACACCTGAAACTACCATAACATTGTATGTCAATGATACTTTAAAAAACAAGAACTAGATGGTAAAGAAAAATGGTAACTGTGGTTGATTCCTGGGGTGGAAACTGGGCGATTGAGGACCTGGGGTAGAAGGAGACTTCCTTTACACAGTTTATCTTTATGTAGGAGTGTGTGTGAGATATATATAATCTTATTTACATATTCATCTGTTTAAGGACACTTCTTTAGACACAAGACTGTCTCCAAGTCATGGCTTTTATAAATTGTGTTCAAATTAACATAGGGGTGCAGATATCTCTTCGAAATACTGATTTTAGTTTTTTTGGATATATACTCAGAAGTGAGAGTACTATTCTTATCTTCTTGATACCAGCCATTATTCCAGGCATTAGATATCTTGTGGTTTTGATTTACATTTCCATGATTATTAGTGATGTTGAGCATCTTTTCCTGTGTTTGTTGGTCATTGGTATGTCTTTTTTAGGTCGTCTGCCCATTTTTTAAATTGAGATTAGGTTTTCTTTTTGGTACTGAGTTGTATGTATGTATGTATATATATATATATATTTATAAATTATACATATATATATATTTATAAATTATATATATATTTACATATTTTTAACATTGACCCCTTATCAGATATATCATTTGCAAATATCCTCTCCCATTCAGGAGTTTGCTGTTTTGTTTTCTTGATGGCTACCTTCACTGTGCAAAAGTCGTGTTTTTTTCATTTTTATTTACTCTCAATAATTTTTTTTAACTTTTATTTACCTTGGCTGAGAAGATCCATCAAGGAAAATATTGCTAGGGCTAATGTTAAAAAGATTACTGCCTGTGTTTTCTGCTAGTTTTATGGTTGCAGATTTCGCATTTCAGTCTTTAATCCATTTTGAGTTTATTTTTGTGTACAGTGTAAGAAAGTGGTCCGGTTTCATTCTTTTGCACGTAACTGTCCAATATTCCTAGCACAATTTATTGAAGAGATTTTCTTTTCGTCATAGACAATTGAATCTGTAAGTGTGAGTTTATTTCTGGGTTCTCTATTATGTTCCATTGATCTATGTGTCTGTTTTTGTGCCAATACCATGCTGTTTTGGTTTTTGTAGCCTTGTATGTCTTGAAATCTGGGATTGTAATACCTCCAGCATTGTACTAATTTCTCAAGATTGTTTTGGCTATTTGCTTTTTTATATTTCCATAGAAATCTTAAATTTTTTTGTTATATTTCTTTGAAAATGCCATTGATATTTTGATAGAGATTTCATTGAATCTGTAGGTTGCTTTGGGTTGTATGGACATTTTGACAATATTAATTCTTCTAATTTTTGAGTATGATATATCTTTCCATTTGTCTGTTTTGTCTTCAGTTACTCTTTTTGATGCTTTATAGTTAGTTTCAGGTACATTTCTTTCACTTCTTTGGTTAATTTAATTCTTAGAGAGTTTATTCTTTTTGGTGAAATGTTAATTGAAATATTTTCTTAATTTCTGTTCTTGCTACTTCATTATTAGTGTATAGACATACAACAGGTTTCTGTGTATTACATTTGTATCCTGCACTTTACCGAATACATTTATCAGTTCTAGTAGTTTTTTATTGGAGTCTTTAGCTTTTTTTTTTGGTATAGTATCCTGTCATCTCCAATAGTGACAATTCCTTACTGATACGGATGTCTTTTATTTCTTTGTGTTGTCTTAATATTATGGCTATGACTTCCAGGACTATGTTGAAGAAAAGTGTCAACAGTGGACATTCTTGTCTTGTTCCTGATCTTACAAGAAAAGCTCTCATTTTTTCACCATTGAGTATGGTGTTTGCTGTAGGTTTTTCATATATGGTCTTTTTATGTTGAGGTATGTTACCTCTAAACCTATTTTATTGAGGTTATTTTTAATCAAGAATGGATGCTGTACTTGGTCAAATGCTTTTTCTATATCTATTAAAATGATATGGGGCTCCTGGGTGGCTCAGTTGGTTAAGCATCTGACTTCAGCTCAGGTCATGATCTTATGGCTCATGAGTTCGAGCCCCATGTTGAGCTCTGTGCTGACCTCTCAGAGCCTGGAGCCTATTTCAAGTTCTGTCTTTCTCTCTCTTTCTTCCCCTCCCCTGCTTTCCCTCTGTCTCTCTCTGTCTCTCAAAAATGAATAAATGTTAAAAAAAAGTTTAAAAAATAAAATGATTGTATGGTTTTTATCCTTTCTCCTAGTGATATGATGCATCATATTGATTAAGTTGCCAATCAATTTCTGTTCTAATCTTTATAGTTTCTTTCCTTTTGCTGGTTTGGGGTTTGTGGGTGTTTTCTTTTTCTTGCTCCTTTGAGTGTAATGTGATTGTTTGTGATTTTTATTCCCTTTTGATATAGACCTGTATTGCTCTAGCCTTCCCTCTTAGGACCATTTTTATGGCATCCCAAAGATTTTGGACTGTGTATTCTCATTTTTGTTTGTTTTTACCTATTTTTTAAATGTCTTCTTTGATTTCCTGCTTTACCCATTCATTGTTTCATAGCATGTTGTTTAACCTCCATGTATTTGCGGTGTTTTCAAATTTTTCTTGTGCTTGACTTCTATTTTAATAGCATTGTGGTCAGAAAAGGTGCATGGTATGATTTCAGTCATTTTGTGTTTGTTGAGGCATGTTTTATGACTTACTATGTAATCTGTCCTGGAGAATCTTCCTGGTGCTCTTGAAAAGAATGTGTATTCTGTGGTTTTACAATGGAATACTCTGAATATATCTGTTAAGTCTATGTGATCCAGTGTGTCATTCAAAGCCACTGTGTTCTTCTTGATTTTCTGTTTGGCTGATCCGTCCATTGTTGTAATTGGGTGTTAAATTCCCCTATAATTATTGTATTACTATTGATTAGTTCCTTTTGGTTTGTCATTAACTGTTTTATTTATTTGGGTGGTCCTATGTTGGGTCCATATTTACTTAAAATGTTTATATCTTCTTTGTGGACTGTACCCTTTATTATTATATAGTATCCTTCTTTGTGTCTTTTTATTTTATTTTTTATTTTTATAGACTTTGTTTTAAAGCCTGTTTTATGCAAGTATGGCTACTCTGGCTTCTTTTGACATCATTTGGCTGATAAATGTTTCTCCAACCCCTCACTTTCAATTTGCAAATGTCTTTTGTTCTGAAACTAGTGTTTTGTGGGCAGCAGATAAATCCATCTTGTTTTCCTTATCCATTTTGTCATCCTGTGTCTTTTGATTGGAGAGCTTAATCTATTTATATTCAAAATAATTTTTGATAAATATGTATTTTTTGCCATTCCATTACTTGTTTTGTGGTTGTTTTAGTAGTTTTTCTGATCTTTTATTCTCTTTCTGTCTTTTATGGTTTCTTGGTTTTCTTCAGTGATAAACTTCAATTTCTTTCTCTTTATTCTTTGCGTATCTATTAATAGGTTTTGGTTTGTGGTTACCATTAGGTTTGTATATAACATCTTCTGCCTAGCAGTCTATATTTAGTTGATGGTCACTTTCATTTGAAAACTTTCTCTTTTTTATATTTGTTTTTTAATGATCTAGAAGAAATTTTTTGTGATTTTCTTTTTTTTAATAGTTTATTGTCAAATTGTTGGTTGAAAACTTTCTTTTCTCCTCTGGTGCCCCACTACCGCCACCATTTTAGGTATATGTCATTATATTTTATATACTTTTATTTTGTGAATCCCTTTATAGAAGTACTTATTTTTAATGCTTTTCTCTTTCCTTGTGGTCTTGTTGTCTTTCCTTTCCACTCAAAGAGTCCCTTTTAATATTTCTTGTAAGGACACTTTCGTGGTCATTAACTCCTTTAGTGTTTGTATGTCTGAGAAATTCTTTTCTCTCCTTCTCTTCTCAATGATTGCCTTGTTGGATAGGTATTCTTAGCTATAGGTTTTTCCCTTTCAACTCTTTGAATATATCATGCCCTTCTGACTTGTAAAGTTTCTGTTGAAAATTTGTTTATTGCCTTATGAAGTTTCCTTTGTATATAATTGTCTTCTGCTAATTTCAAAACTTTTTCTTTATCACTACCTTTCCATTTTGATTAGTATGTGTCTGTATGCCTCCTGAATTTGAATATCCTTTTCCTTCCTCAGATTAGGGACATTTTCAGTGATTATTTCTTGGAATAAATGCCTTGCCCCATTTTCTCTGTCTTTTCCTTCTGGGAACACTATAATGTGAATGTTATGCTTGATAGAGTCAGTGATTTCCTGAAGTCTGTTCTCATTTTGCATAATTATTTTTTTCTATTTGTTTAACTTTATTTACTTTCCATTACTCTGTCTTCTAGGTCATTAATTCATTCCTCTGTTTCTTCCAGTCTGCTGTTTATTCCATCAGTTGTATTCTTAATTTCAGTTATTGCCTTCATCTCTAATTGATTCTTTTTTTATCTCTGTGTTATGGGTCTCACTGATGTCCCCCACTCATTTCTCAAGTTGAGTAAGTATATTTATGATCATTATTTTAAATTCTCTATCAGACATTTTACTTATATCCTTTTTACTTAGGTTTCATGCAGTGGTTTGCCTTATTTTTTCATTTGTTACATATTCTTCTGCCTCCTCATTTTGCGTAACTCTTTGTGTCTGTTTCTGTGTTTTAGGAAAGTCAGTTATACCTTTTGCTCTTGAACATAGTGGTCAGGGTGTGCACTTTTAACTAGGTGGCACTTGTCCTCTTCCACAGGGATGCACAGCCACTGTGGAGACTGGGAATAGCCAGGGCCACCGCACAAAACTAAAGCAGACTGATGGGGCCACAGTGCCACAAACGCTGGTCTTCCTCCACTGAGGATTCACATATGCCACAAAGACCTGGGTCAGTTGATCCATACAACATGGTAGGCAGAGGGTGCAGTTTTAACAAGGTGTGCTCCTTTTCTGTAGGATATTGATAGACCCAATGTTGGCAAGGTTTGCATGAGTCCTCTGTGGTGGGCATCCATATCACCAGAATTGAGGCACATCTGGCTGGGGATGTGTGCTGTGGTATAAGCCAGTTAGGTAGTGAGTATTGATGTTGCTCTCGTTCCTACAGACAACTGTGCATTTATGATGTTGGGCCGGGGAGGGAAACATCACTTGCCAGATCCTTTGTTCCTGGTGAAGTCCCTCAGTGATCTCTGAGATTAGTAACTAGCTCTCCTCCATCATGTAAGCCCCAAATGCCTTTCAAACTGCTGCTCCCAACCTATATCTCCACAGGCTGTTTGTTGCGCTGTCTCTTTAAGTATAGGGGCTTAGCTTCCTATTGCCATCTCAGAGCCAAGCATGCTGATTTTTATACTTCTAGGTTTTAATTCCTGATGGTTATACACACTCACTAAAATTGGCCCCTCTGATTTTCAAAGCCAAATTCTAGGGTGATTT
>PISW01009699.1:0-57692 GCA_004023785.1 Mungos mungo | reverse complement strand
AAACGGAGCCCTGCGGGAAGACCAGCCATAGTGGCCAGGTCACCTATTTCATGGGCCCCGTGGAAGCCCTGAACACAGGAATGGGATCCCCAAAATGACCATCATCTCAGAACTCCTGGTAAAGAGCATAGTACGCGGTGGTGCCCCAGGCAGGGGCAGGTCTGTGCCGCCGGCCCAGCAATCACAGCGCCTTTTGCCTGCAAGTGCCACCCCGCCCCCTCGGTTCCTAGCTGCCTCCAACGATCCTGCCCAGCCCTGGGGGTGGCCGTCTTCAGAGATGCTGACGACGGCCTGGGCGTGTGGAGATAAGGCCCTTGAGGCCCAGCTTTGGGGCCAGGCAGGGCTGGGCAGCAAGCCCCCTCCGTCTCCACGAGCTCCTCGGTCCATCCGTGCTATGCGGTGCGGCGGCCGTGTGGGCACGGGAGGCCGGCCCGGGGGAGCCCATGCGAGGCGCCGGCTAGGCCGGGCTCTGCGCCCCCAGCTGCGGCCCAGCGGGGACCCGAGCCGCGCAGGCCTCCCCGTGGGCGGCCCTGGGGCTCCCGGGAGGCCACCCCTGAGCCCCTCGCTCTCCTCGCCCCGCCCCTTCAGCCTGAATCTCCTGGAGAACTGGGACACCTTGGGCAGCTCGGTCGCCAAACTGCGCGAGCAGATCGGCCCGGTCACCCAGGAGTTCTGGGACAACCTGGAGAAGGAGACGGAGGCGCTGAGGCAGGAGATGAGCAAGGACCTGGAGGAGGTGAGGCAGAAGGTGCAGCCCTACCTGGACGACTTCCAGACCAAGTGGAAGGAGGAGATGGAGCTGTACCGCCAGAAGGTGGCGCCGCTGGGCGCCGAGCTGCGCGAGGACGCGCGCCAGCGGCTGCAGGAGCTGCACGAGAAGCTGGCGCCGCTGGGCGAGGAGCTGCGCGACCGCGCGCGCACCCACGTGGACGCGCTGCGCGCGCAGCTGGCCCCCTACAGCGACCAGCTGCGCGAGCGCCTGGCCGCGCGCCTGCAGGCGCTCAAGGAGGGCGGCGGCGCCAGCCTGGCCGAGTACCAGGCCAAGGCCAGCGAGCACCTGAGCGCGCTCGGCGACAAGGCCCGGCCCGCGCTGGAGGACCTGCGCCAGGGCCTGCTGCCCGTGCTCGAGAGCTTCAAGGCCGGCCTCATGGCCGTCGTCGACGAGGCCACCAAGAAGCTGAACGCGCAGTGACGCGCGGTCTCCAAATAAACCTTCTCCAAGCCTGCGTCGGGCTGCGTTGTTTTGTTGGTTTCGTTTTGTTGTTCTGAAGCCTCACCTGTGATTTTTAAACAATAAAGTGTGCTCCGAAAACCAGGCGTTCTTTCTGGGGGGAGAATGGGAGCAGGGCGTGGGCGGCGGAGGGAAGGTCCCAGCACCAGGGCTCTGGCCAGGGGACAGGGAGCCGGGAGGGGACAGGGAGCCGGAGGAGACAGGGATCGGGAGGGGACAGGGAATCTGGGCTAGGGGACAGGGATCGGGAGGGGACAGGGAGCCTGGAGGGGACAGGGAGCTGGGAGGGAACAGGGAATCTGGGCTAGGGGACAGGGATCCGGGAGGGGACAAGGAATCTGGGCCAGGGAACAGGGAGCCGGGAGGGGACAGGGAGCCTGGGCCCGCCCTTCAGGGCCCTCATGCGAGGCCCAGCCGCCCTGAGTGAGGTCGTGGCTGGAGGCCCCTCCCAAGGAGGCCCAAACAGAAGGGAAATCACAGAGGAGCAGGCAACGCAGCAGACCGTGCGGCGCTGCGAACCCCGAAAAAGCCTCCAGCCAGACCCGCGGCCCTGTTGGAGGGGGTCAGGAAGCGGGGCTGGCTTCGCTGGGAGAAGCGGGCTCCCAGTGGGTGGGGGCGCCCCCCAGGCCAGGCCGAGGGCCTCCGCCCGCCGGCGGGGCCTCGAGGCCCCACTGGACCTGCGGGATCAGGGCCGGCTCCGATGAGCAGCTTCGCCTGTGCGCCTTCCTCGGGATGAAACTCCAAAAATGCGGAAACAGATCTTCCCTTTTCTTCTTTCACGAGGGCAGCGAGGCCCTGCCCTTTCCAGAACCAGCGCCGTTCCCTCCAGCACAGCTGTGTAAACTGGCCCTCCTGCCCTCGGGGCTCGCAGCCGGAGTCAGAGCACCGGCCCCCACCTAATTCCAGGTAATGAGCCCACTCTTGTTTCTACAGAACTCTCTCCCCGCATCCCTCCCAGACCCGGGGTGGACCTGCCGCTACGCCCCTGGTGCCGATTATGAAGCTGGACCTTGAGGTCAAGGCCGAGGCTGCAGAACAGGGTGGGCTGGGTCGCCCTTTTCAGACACAGCCTGGGTCTTTTTTAAAAAGCATGTGGCCAGGCATCCCAGTCACACGGCTTTGCACAGGCGCATGCACGTTCTCAGGCACACACCCCTATCTACAGCCGGCCCCGCTTCACACTCGGGTGCATATCCATGTGCGTGCACCCCCATGTGCGTGCGTGTGCCCGGATCAAAGATCTGGGCGGTGCCCTGATGGAGCTTTCTCTGCCGCCTCCAGGGCCTCGGCCCCGCCCCTCCCCCATCCCCAGGGCCTTAGAAACTTGGATAAAACAGTGGGCGGGGTTAGTTTCTGACCATCCAGAGCCATGATAGGTGGCCAGCCCAGATCTGGGTGAGAACACTTCCCAGGTGTGGGTGCTGGGATCCCTGGCCCGGCTGAGCCAGAAGAGAGGCCCAGGTGGATTTCCTAAGAGAGCAGATGTCTCCAAGTGGGGCCCGCGGCTCCGATGCCAGCGAGATCTGCCACGGAGCCCTCTGACACCCAGCAGGGGTGTCACCGAGTTTTTTCCTGTGTCAGCTGAGCAGCTGATCTGAGCTGAGGGCTGGCTCTGCCATTTGCTGGTTCTGTGACACTGGGCAAGCGCCTTCCCCTTTCTGAGCCTCGGTTTTTTTCCCTTGGAAGAGTGAGGGCTGCCCAAGTGGTCTGTGGTTCCGGGGCTCCCTGACGTGAACGTCTGCGGGGGGTGGGGACCCGAGGGGAACCACAGCCTCCCTCAGGTAACTTTGGGTTCCTCCTTAGTTCCTAAGACGCTGGATTCCCCTGACTCCCGTTCTGGACCCAAGGGAAAATCAGCTCAGCCTATAGCAGCAGCGGCCGTTTACAAGGTAATCTGATGCACCAGGTGCTGCGCCCAGCCTTATTTCATTCATGCATTCATTCAACAAATCTGCAGAGGAGATGGTACTGTTGTACCCACTTTTCAGATCAGAAACTGAGGCTGATATAAAATGACGGGACCAGAGCCAGGGCCTAGCTGTGTTTTACCCCAGCCAGTCCCCGCTCGCCTCCTTCCCTCAAGTGCGGCTGCGCGGGCCGGTGGCCTGGGTGGCGCAAGTCCGCTCGGCGGTTTTGGTGAGCGCACAGCAGCCTCAGCTCTGCTGATGACAGAAAAGTGCGGGGCCCGGTGCCTGGGGCAGATCACACCCTCAGGTCACGCTGCACCGCAAACCTCTGAGCCCGTTTGCTCCTCCACAGGCCCGCGTGGAGGAGCAGAGTTCTGCCTCCCTCTGTGTAATGAGCGAACGTGGCCCAGACCCCCCTCCCGACTGCTAGGAGGTGGGGGGCACTGGCCCAGCCCACTGCCCGGGCACAGCGGAGCCCTGGCCCGTTTCCAGCCCAAACACACATGGCATGCGTGTGATGCCCACTCGCGGGGGCTTCCATCCAGCTTTATTGGAAGGGCGGGGGGCTTGGGGGCGGGCCGGGTCTGGGGCGGGGAGGTCAGGGTTAGAGAATGCTGTCACTTTCCAGCGACTCTGGGACGGCCCACGGAGGCGGCAGGATGGACCGGCAGGAAGATGGGGCGCGTCAGGGTCTCAGGTTTCAGAGGCTGGCGTTGGTCTGGCCTCGGAGGCCGAGTCCCAGAACCCGGAGAACTTGCCCGTGAACGTGCTCCAGTAGTCTTTCAGGGAGCTGAAGCCGTCACTCACCCACTCCCTGAGGGTCACGTCGGTCAGGGCAAGCAGCGGAGGGCCTGCCGCATCCCCACGGCAGCGCCGCCCGCCCAACCTCCCCCTCCTTTGCGGCAAATGATGCCCCCTTGGGGTGTGCAGCCTGGGGGCTCGGAGGGGGGTGGGGCAGAGGGAGGCAGCCTCTCATAGGAAAATCATCGGACGATGAATTCGCTGTATAATCTGGGGGAGTCACTTAACCTCTCTGAGCCTCCATTTTCTCATGTGCAAAACGGCAAAAATAACACGCACTCCACAGCCGGTTCTGAGGACTGTGGAGTTCCGTGAGCGCCTCAGCTACGGAAACGCTGGCCAGCTCCCAGGGGAGGGGCAGCAGGGGGCAGGGGAGAAGAGGGTACTAGAAGGCAGGGCAGGGTGGGAGAGGAAACAGACTTCCGTTCACACAGGCCCCAGGTCTTGGCACAAGGCAGAAGAAACACACACACACACACACACACACACCCAGGCTGAAAACTGGATTGGTGGGGGCTCCCACACACACACACACACACACACACACACACACACACACCCAGGCTGAAAACTGGATCGGTGGGGGCTCCCAAGCCAACCTCCACCACAAAAAGGGAATGGAAGCAGGGGCTAGTGGGTCCTTCCTTAGAACCGTGCAGGGCGCCTGGAGGAGAAGGGAGAGCCCACCAAGGGAGCCGAGGCCGGGAGGAGGTGAGGAGGAAGGAGGGTGCAGACTCCCCTCCTCCATCTCCATCCCGGGAGAGCCCTGGGAGGCCGCGGTCCCCGAGGCTGAGCACGGAGGCTCAGAGAGGCGCAGGCCCTGGTGGCCATGGGGAGGCCGCGGCCCCGCCGCCTGGGCTCTCCCGGGTCAAGGGCGGGAGGGAGCCCGGAGCTGGCGCAGAGCAGGGGGACGTGAGGGCGTACCTGGCCTGCCGGGCCACTGGGAACTCCCGCACGGTGGTCAGCGTTTCCTGGGCCGTCTTGGTGGCATGCTGGACGTAACCCTGCATGAGGCCCAGGAGGGAGGGGTCCTCTGTCTCTGTGGCTCCTGCCAGGAGAGCGGGGTGGAGTGAGACAGACCGGCCTCTGGAGAGCCCTTTGCCTCTGCCCAGCCACCAGCCAGGGCCTGGGGTCCTCAGGCCATCCCCGGGTCCTCCCCGCAGACAGGGCCCGCCCCCCCACCCCTGCCAGCCCGAGCCCTGTCCCCACGCGCTGCTTACGGGCAGAGGCCAGGAGCGCCAGCAGGGCAGTGACGAGAAGGACCCGGGACTGCATGGCACTTCTGTTCCTGCGGGGAAGGCTCTTGAGAGAGGCCCCCCGCGCCCCCCACTGCTGGTCCCCCGGGGAGGCGGCGTGGTCCCTGCCGCGGACCCTGAGCTGGTCCCCCGGGGAGGCGGCGTGGTCCCTGCCGAGGACCCTGAGCTGGTCCTCCCCCGCGGAGGCGGCGTGGTCCCTGCCAAGGACCCTGAGCTGGTCCTCCCCCGCGGAGGCGGCGTGGTCCCTGCCGTGGACCCTGAGCTGGGTCAGACCGGGGGGAGAAAGGGCCCACTGGCAGCTGCCAGGGGAGGTCAAGGGCTCTCAGCCGGGGCCTCAGGCAGAGCAGGAAGCCAGGCACCTGGGTTCTGGCCTGGTTCCTGCCACACAAGTTCCTGTGTGACTTGGGGTGGATTTCTGTCCCTCTCTGGGCCTCAGCTTTTCCGTCTGGGGTAGGACTGGGGTCCAAGGCTCCCTGCAGGCCCAGACACGCAGAGGGAGGGGAAGTGTGCAGGTTTGGAGCCGGTTCCGGGCCCGGCGGTGCCCCTAAGCGTCGTGCAGCTTTGGGCAAGCGCCCTGCCTTCCCTGAGCCTCGGTATCCCCCAGCGTGCAGCTGGAGGTGCAGGCCGCTCCCTAGACCCCGGGCCTCCTCAGCTCCAGCAAGCTCTTCTCCGTTCTGGGCTGGCCGGTCTGGGCAGGGACCGTCCTCTGCCCCGGGCCATCCTGCCCGCCTCCCCTCCCCCGCTCCTCCCCCGGGGCCATTACCTGGAGCAGCGGTTCCTTGGGATGAACTGAGCGGGCAGACTGAGGCCTCTGACTGGTTTATATGGTCTCCGGGACAGCGGGCACGGAGGACCCAGCGAGCCGGGCAAAGGTCACCTGCTGACCAGCTGGGCCAGGGCCCGAGGCAGGGCGCCCAGACGCAGCCAGGCCTGCTGGGAGAGTTGGGAAATCTCTAGGGGCCGCGGTGCCCACCCTGGTCTCCTGCCACCCCTGCAGCCCAGAGGGGCCCAGGGACTGGCGCCGCCCCGTTTCTTCCAAGCAGGGAGAGGTAGGGGAGAGGCGTTAGGGGACAGGCCAGGGGTCTCTGGGCCCCCCCCCCAGCCCTTCCCACATGCCTTTCAGGTCCCTCCCCACACCCGCCCCCTGGGCCCTGGAAGGGGTGGGGGCCGGACTGAGGAGCTGACGGGCTTCTCCGGGCTTGGGGATAACTCAGCACTGGGCTGCGGCGTCTGCAGCGAAGTCACCAAGGACCCGCGGGCGAGGCTTGTGTGGGGGAGGGGACACGGCTGACCCCGGGCCTCGGTCCCACGCTGGCTCTCCCCTCCTCCCCCTGCCCTCTGGACCCACAGATAACACTCCCTGGGGCAGGAGCGGGGCTCGGGGCTCCGGCCTTCCCCAGACAGCGGCCGCGGGCGTTGACGTCCTCCCGGAGCGCCGCTCACCTTGGGCCTCGGTTTGCTCAGCTTGGAAATGGCAGAGCTCCGAGCCCCCTGGCGAGGCGGGGAGCCGGAAGGGGCCGGGGTTGGGGTGCAGCGGGGCGAGGGGACCGAGGAGCTCTGCGGGGCTGCCCACCAGGGGCCTCGGGCCTTCCTGGGGTGCGGTGGCCCTGGGCCCACGTAGCGGGATCAGGGAGGCGAAGACTTTGGAGCCCAGAAATCCCAGGCTCAAAGGATGCCTGGGACTCTTAAGTCATGTGACCCAGAAACAGAGACCTAATACCTCCGAGCCTCAATTTGCGCCTCTTGTAAAAGGGGATAGAAGGCCCCTACGCCAAGGGTTGTGGTAAAAAGTAAATGAGGGATGTACAGAGCAACTGGTTCATGGGACAGGCCGGACAAATCTCTCTCTTCCTCCCGACACCTTGTCCATCCCGACATGGCCTCGTCTGAAGGCAGGAGGAGATAGGGCTTTGGCGGGCAGCCCGTCTTCCCGGGAATAAGCAGGGGACCCCATGGCATGAAATCAGAGGCCTGAGGAAGTGGCCTGGCTCCCCCCTCAGAACTCTTTATTGTTTGCTAAGACTTGAAATTTCTCCATTAGACATTCGTTCCTTTGTTGTAGATCTTGTATTCTTTTAAAATGCAAATCGATTTCTGTGACCTGAGTACTAATACCCCCATTTTGTGGGGGAGAGACCTAAGGCTCGAGGGAGCAGGGAGGTGCCCACGTACACACAGCCCATCGCTGGGCGAACTGGGAACCAGAACCCAGGTCTTCAGATACCAGCACTGGTTCCAACAGCTCGGAACCATGAGACCCTCGGAGATTCATTCACTCACACCCTGAGGTACGTCAGGTTCGGATCTCTCCCGGAGCACAGGTTTCCGTGATGGGGTGGGGAGGGGGTCACCCAAGTATCTGAGCACAGGGGAGGGTAGAGAGCAACTGTGCCCATGTCACTCTCCTGCTGTGGCCTGGCCCTCCGCCCCGGAGCCGAAGGCCACGGTGGGAATCCAGGCCGGGCTGCGGTCCAAAGTCCTCGGCCCCTGGGCCTGCGAGAACGGGCTGGCTGGGTCCCTTGGCCTTGGACCCTGCCCCCCTCTTTCCCTGTGTGTGGAGGGTCTGGAGGACCCTGTCCTGTCTCTCCCATACGGCAGTGGGTCCCCGAGGCCAGGGAGGTCAGCAGATGGGCAGAGACCCAGCGGCTGGTGCTGAGCTGGCAGAGACCCCGGGCATGCGGGCCCGTGCGGCGGGGGCGTGGCCTGCCCTGAGTCCAGGGACTTCTTCTCTTTTAGAGGGCTTGGCACGTCTGGGTGCCCAGGGCTGTCTCGGGAGGGGCCCTCTCGGGTCACCTAAGCTGCCTCCCTCTCCTCTCTCTCTCCATCGCACACGGGCTCCCCTGGGATGAGGTGACTGCTCTGGGCCTGGCCACAGACTGGCTCTCAGGAGTCACCAGCCGTGGTGACGGGGGTGGGGAGGGTGGAGGCCTGACCAGCCGGGGCCACATCTGGCCTCTGGGGCTGGGCTGCCTCGCTCAGCTCCCTTGTGTCAGAGTGAGGCTTAGCACACGGGCTCTGCCATCCCTGCCCTGCCGTCAGGCTGGACGGGGAGCGCGGATTCAGCCCTGCGGCCACAGGACCTGGTTGGCCACAGCTCTCTGCGCTGAAAGTCCCTCCTATTATCGCACCAGGCCCTTCCTATGGCAACAACAGGAGCCAGCCCTCTTTCATTCCGCCCTGGGAGGAGGGCAGAGCGGAGCGTCTGTGGGGAATATGTCCACGCGACGTGCCTGTCGCTGGCTGGTGCTGAGCTCGCCCCTCCTGACTCTGGGCTCTGGGCTGACCCCGGTTCTGTCCCTGAGGGTGGACAGGAGGGTGGACAGGAGGGCGGCCCAAATGCTGGGCTTCCGGCCTCATTGCTGACCAACCACTGGAGCTGTCTGTCGTGCAGACCAGGAGAGCGAGGCTCAGAGAGGGACCCAACGTGCCCAGCATCGCACGGGCCCCCTGTTCCGCCACCGGGGCCTCCTCCTGGCTCCGGGGGCCAGGTCCTGCCAGGGAGGCCAGCATCTGTGCCCAAGGAGAAGCAGAGGCCCAGCTGGAGGCAGCGTCAGCAGCTCGAAGGCTGGGAGACTGGGCACCGTTCTTCCCCTGCTCCCGGTGCCAGTCTGGCCACAGGCTGATACAAAACGTGCCCGCCGGCTGGGGGGACGTATGCATCCAGTACTGGCACCCGCCCACGATGCGCCGGGGGCGGCACACCCCTCGGGGCTGTGGCTGCGCGCACAGGCCTGCACCCACCCCTGCGCGGGTGCCTTAGCCTCGTGCCCCCAGACCGCGGAAGCATTTGCACACTCAGGTGAGTCTGTGCACGTCCTGCAGGTGTGCTCAGACACGCTCAGCGGGGTGCAGACACTCCGCATGTGCACGCCCAGGCAAGTGAGACAGGACCTGTCACATGCTGGTGACACCTGCTGTTTACACTCTAAGTCCAAGAGGTCAGACTGCGGCTGAGGTGTCCTTGGTGACTCATTGCTCGTTTCATCTCTGGCCCCGGTGGAAGGGACAGCGGCACTGAGCTCTGACCTTTGTGCCCACCTGAGACGGGACTGTGTCTGACTCAGGAGCGGGACAGGGGCCCTGGGCCAGTGTGACAGGGAGGGAAGGCTCCAGGGTGAGACGTGGCCAGCGCCGTTCCCCGAGGCCGGTCCCTGCGTGACACACGGTCCCACGGAGCCTCACTATCCTGTGCCCAGCTGGGCAGCTGAGGCTCCGAGAGATTAGATTTGCCCGAGGTCACACGGACAGTGAGTGGGGGATCCAGGGAGCCCCGACTCCAGAATCTGAACCCTTCACCATGACTGCGGGAAGGGGAGAGCCGCCCCAGGCAGGTGGGGCTCCCGAGACCGTGGGGACACGCAGGGCGCAGGCGGCCGGAGGCTGCTTAGTTGTCTTCGATCCCGTGAGACGTCAGGCCACTTCTGGAATATGAGAAACAGAGGCCCCGTAAGTCAGGGCGCCCACGACGGGGGGCTGCCGTGGCGGCGGGGGCCAGGAGCCCCCCACGTGCCGGGCCCTGTGCCCCGGGTCAGAGCCGACGGGGCAGCGGGACTGGGTTTCATCTCGCGGTCACTGCACGTGGCCCGGCCCGGCAGAGGGGCCCCCACGGACCGGGCTGCGCCGTCGTCCTGGTGGCCGGCTCTCTGTATAATTGTGTGGTTGTAGAGAGCCGTGGACGTCCTGGAGAAGACCCCCCGCCCCAGTGAGAAGCCCCCTAGAGGGTGAGGTCCGGCGATGCGGCACAGGCTGGCGGCCCCCACCCAGCGAGCGGCTAAGCTCGGGGGCTGCCCCCTGCATCGCACCCCCTGGCGCCCCCAGGCGGCTGGGCCTGACGCTGCCCTCTCTCTGGAGGGATGAGCCTTGAACTGGACCCCCCGCCAGGGCCCAAACAGGAAACCGATGTCATTATTCGTAACGACACGACTGTGTGGTGCTTGCTCAGAGCCAGGCGTTATTCCCACGGCATGAGCAGGAGCTCATTTATTAGGCCCGTGTTTCAAGGGAGAAACGGAGGCTCAGAGCTTGGCCAAGTTGAGTCCCGAGGCCGAGGTGGCACAGCTGGGCAGTGGCAGGATACGAAGCACACCTAAAATTAACCCTTTCAAGGGGCGCCTGGGAGACTCAATTGGTTGAGCGTCCAATTTCGGCTCAGATCATGACCTTTGAGCCCCACATCAGGTTCTGTGCTGACAGCTCAGAGCCTGGAGCTGCTTCCGATTCCGCGTCTCCCTCCCTCTCTCTCCCTCTCCGCTCATGCTGTCTACTGTCTCTCTCTCTCAAAAGTGAATGTTAAAAAAATTTTTTAATTAACCCTTTCAATACAGGGCTCTGCCCCCTCCCCCTCCCCCTGGGGCACCTTCCCCAGAGCTCTGGATCTTAGCTTGCTGTCCCTATCTGTGACCCTGGGGGGTCCCGGTCCAGTGTTTGGTGTGCTGAGATGGAGTCAGTTTGGGGAATGCGGGGTGGGGGGACTCTTTGCCGCGGGGCAGGCAGAGGAGGTGTGAACTTTACCCCCCAAGCCTGGCTCAGACCCAGACTTGCCAGCAGGGCCCCTGGGGCGTCAGTGCCTCCCTGACTCAGGGGTTCCCTGGGCCTCCCACGGCTCCCCCGCCCCGTGTTACACCGGGTGGGGCGCCAGCACAGAACAGCTCCTTCTGACCGCTGCCCACACCTCGGCCACCGTGCGCTTCCACGTCGTCTCAGAGGCACAAAAGTCCAAGAGGCCTCCTGGGAATGTGTCACCTTCCACCCTGGAGTCGCCCTGGGGAGGGAGGCGGGGAGGGCAGACTGGGGGGAGCTTAAATGGCCGGCCGGCTCCGAGCCTCGGTCAGTTTGGATAGCAGCACGGGTGCAACTGACTGAGCACCTCCCCTGTGGGCCCGTCTGATTCCAGAAAGTTCCAGAAAGGATCCAGTGCAGCCCGGTGAGAAGCCCAGCATGTCCCTGAGGGCGGTGGTCCTGACCCTGGCCCTGGTGGCTGTCACTGGTGAGTAGGAGCTTCCTCTGGAAGGGGCTCTGGGGCAGCACCCCTCTGCCACGTCAGGCGGGCAGGATGGAGAGTCTGAGGCCCAGGCAAGAGGACGGTTCCGGATGCCTGTCACCCCCCCACTGGGCACAGAGGGCTGCCTGCTTGCCCCTCGGTTCCTGGGAGGGCTGGCCTACTGGGAACGTTCTGCCCGCTGGCGTGAGTGCCAGCCGGCTTCACAGGCCCCTGTGGCTTCTAACTGGGGGGGCGCAGAGGGGAGATCAGCGGCGGGGCACCCCGCCCTCAGCCGGTCTGCAGCTCAGGGCAGGTGCAGTGGGGGCAAGCAAGGCGATAGGTCCTCATGAGCATCGCTCTGCTTCCTGCCCAGGTGCCCAGGCTGAGGTCAGTGCCGACCAGGTGGCCACCGTGGTGTGGGACTACTTCAGCCAGCTGAGCAGCAATGCCAAGGAAGCCGTCAAACACCTCCAGGAGGCCGAGCTCACCCAGCAGCTCAAGTAAGAGAGACACGGCTTGCGGGCTGGGGCTTCTCGAAGGCCAAGGGCTGGGCTCAGAGGCAGGGGACCTGAGCTTGGGATGCCCACTGCCCTGCCACCGACTCGCCCAGTGGCCCTGAGGTCTCCGGACTTGGGATCCGCAAGCAGACGGGAGGTTGGACTGATGATCCCTACAGAACCTTCTGCTTTGACTTTCTAGAGTGTGACAGACGGCCACGTCTTAGCCTTGGGAGGCTAAGAAAGGGCGGGAGGGACACTTCATGGGAGCTGAGTCCTAATACATCCAGAAAGATGGGCCCTGGGACATCTCGGGAGGGGGCGGGGCTATCTGGGGAGCCTGTGAGGGTGCGCACGTGCAAGGAAACCAGTATCTTGAGTCTGTAAAAGACCCCGGGAAGGGGTCCTGAGCGTACATCCCCGCCATGAATGTGGTCTCTGTCACAGCGCACCTGTGCTGGGAAGGACTTCAGAGTCTGCCCTTTCTGCTTCCCGGCTAGGGAGGGGGAAGCACCCCCCTGGAGGTCACATGACAGGTGGGACGGTGACTCAGGGTCGGGGGAGACTCAGAGATGAAAGGTAATAACCTAGTCTGTCACATCCACTCTCTGAGACCGCGGTCTGCCTCAGGGAGGCCACGACGCGGAGCCGGGGGAGCTCAGCGCCCCGAGCGCTCCCCCGTGTGAGGCAGGGTCCCGGCGCCGAGCACCAGGGTAACCGCCAACCTCTCCTGTCCCCCCTGCAGCGTCCTCTTCCAGGACCAGCTCGGGCAAGTGAACACCTACACGGACAACCTGCAGAAGAAGCTGGTGCCCTTCGCCACCGAGCTGCACCAGCGCCTCGCCGAGGACTCGGAGACGCTGAAGGAGGAGATCCGGAAGGAGCTGGAGGAGCTGCGGGCCCGGCTGCTGCCCCACGCCGACCAGGTGAGCCGGAAGATCGGCGACAACGTGCGGCGGCTGCAGCAGCACCTGGGGCCCTACGCCGACGAGCTGCGCGCACAGGTGGACACTCACGCCGAGCACCTGCGGAGCCACCTGGCCTCCCACGCGCAGCGCATGGAGACCGTGCTGCGCGAGAACGTGGACAGCCTGCAGTCCTCGCTGACGCCCTACGCGGAGGAGTTCAAGGCCAAGATCAACCAGAACGTGGAGGAGCTCAAGGGCCGCCTCACTCCCTACGCCGACGAGCTCAAGGTCAAGATCGACCAGAACGTGGAGGAGCTGCGCCGCAGCCTGGCTCCCTTCGCGCAGGACGTGCAGGAGAAGCTCAACCACCAGCTGGAGGGGCTGGCCTTCCAGATGAAGAGGAACGCCGAGGAGCTGAAGGCCAAGATCGCGGCCAACGCCGAGGAGCTGCGGCAGAGGCTGGCGCCCGTGGCCGAGGACGTGCGCGGCCAGCTGCGGGACAACGCCCAGGGGCTGCAGGAGTCGCTGGCCCAGCTCGGCAGCCAGCTGGACCGGCAGGTGGAGGAGTTCCGCCGCAGCGTGGGGCCCTACGGGGAGACCTTCAACCAGGCCCTGGTGCGGCAGGTGGAGGAGCTCAGGCGGAAGCTGGGCCCCCACGCGGACGACATGGAGGCCCACCTGAGCTTCCTGGAGAAGGACCTGCGGGACAAGGTCAACTCGTTCTTCAGCACCCTCCAGGAGACGGAGGGCCAGGACACGGCTCCGGCCCTCCCCGAGCGGGAGCCCGAGCAGGCGCCGGCCCCTTTGGAGGGCTGAGCTGTCGCGGGTGCTCCCCGGCTACCAGCAACACCTGCCCCGCCCTGCCTCCTGTCTGTCTGTCTGTCCCAAGGCAGTTCTTGTACAAGCCTGAGGACACATGTCCAGCGGGAAAAGACACTACCTCTTGCTACTCAATAAAGCTGCTGAGAAACTAGTCCGGTGTGGTCACAGCGTGGCTTCTTGGTGCTGGTGGCCCGAGCGGGGCAGAAGGCACTGCTCGGCAGAGCTTAGCAGGGGCCCCCGGCGGTCCTTTGAGGGACGTCAAGGGCTGGGGGGATGGGCTTGCAGGAGGGGGTGAGGGCAGGGGTGCTGAGAGGGGCTTAGAGGGTGCTCCAAGGAGAGGTGGAAAGAGATGTCACTCGTTCTCCAAAGACCAAGCGCACAGCCCGCTTACCCTCCCCCAGCCAACAAGTGCTTCCTGAAGGCCCTCGCGTGCGTGTCGCTGTTCTGGGCAGCAGAGCTCGAGCGGAAGGGCCTCTGTGGAGCACGAGCGCGACCCGGGGCAAGCCCGCCGTGGCCCCTGGCCTTGGGGAGCTCACGGCACAGTGGGGGAGACGTCCCCCTTCCACGAGCTCGTTGTGCCCTTCCCTCGAGTGTTTATGCGAGTTTGGGTTTGTCCCCCCTCCCCCACTCTCACTATAGAGTCGATTCCTGCGTGTTTCAGAACGGACTGAGGCCCTCTAGGCAGTGGCGGTGCTACCCCCAGCCGTCAGAGGGAGATGCCCCAGAGTCCGCGTACGAAGCTGGAGCAAAGAACAGAGTGGTGGTGGGGGGGGGAATCCCTTCCTGGGGCGGGCAGGGCGGTGGGCAGCTGCCGGTTAGAGCCTCTGTGCAGGGGGATGGGGGGGGCGCGGCCGCCAGGCGTGCCCGGCTGTCCCTGGGCCTCCTTCCGTGAACTGACCGTGGCCATGTTCCTCCATTAGCCTCCCTTATTCCTATCACATTTCCAAGCCAAATACTCCAGCTTTCCTCGGAATTTCCAGAAACGTTTGATTAAACCCATTTTCCGGTTGCATCTTCCACAGCAGGTTCCCGTGATGGGCGGTTCCGAGCCTCGCTTGGCCTGCGCCTTCTCTCCCGAGGTGGCTCCTCCCGCGTCGGTCCCTGGGAGCTGTGCCCGTGTCCCTGACTGGTTCCCAGCGGTCCTGCTGGTTTGTGCGAGGTACGGACGTTCGTCCTTATCAGGGTTGGGTCCATCTTTCAAGGCGAGTGGTCTTCCTCGTTTGTTCTAGGCTAGTGTGTGAGCTGCGTCTCTTGTACCTCCGTCACCTCTCGGGACATGTTGAGGGACAGCCCTAAGACGGGGGGACAGCTGAGATCAGGAGGTGACCAGGCTGTGCCCGGCTGGGACAGCCAGCTCTACCCACCGATTTCACACGTGCTCTGACACGGGGCCCGGGTCTCTCAGGAGGTCCCGAGTGCAAGAAGAATGCTCTGATTTGGTTTGGGGAATCCATCTAATTACGAGAGGATGTCCAAGATATTTAAAGCAAACTAAAGCCAGCTTCTGGATGCGATGCATTATACAAGCCCGTTCAGAGACGTACGTTTATTTGTATGTGAATGTGTAAGGAGGCAAACCAGTCCGTTAGTTCAGCAGTAGACCTAGAATTCTTCGCAGAGAGAGAATTGTGTTTGGTCGTCCGTGCTGGCGGCTAAAGAGGAAACGTTGAGGAATAGGCTGCAAGGCGATGGATTCTGTGCGTTCCCCGTACAGGCATTTGGAGCGGTGATGAGTGGTAGGACAGGGAGAGAGGTTACACAGGGAAAACAGGGAATGAAAGAGCAGGCTACCGCGCCTCCCCCAAACGCCAGCCAACGACGGCCAGTGAGGGATGGCCAGTGGTAGGAAGTCACAGTACAGGCATTGCAAGAAAGCTCACACTCTGTGCTCACTCGGGCTCGGTGCTTTTAAAAACTAGGGGCGCCTGGGCGGCTCAGTTAGGCACCTGACTTCAGCTCGGGTCATGGTCTCGTGGTTCGTGAGTTCGAGCCCCGCGGCAGACCCTGTGCTGACAGCGCAGAGCCTGGAGCGGCTTCGGATTCCGTGTCTCCCTCTGTCTCTCTGCTCTTCCTCCACTCACGTCCTCTCTCCCTCTCTCCCCCTTGGCTCTGTGCTGTCTCTGTCAGCCCAACGTGAGGCTCGAACCCACGAACCCCGAGGTCATGACCTGAGCCGAAGTCGGACACTTAGCCTCTCTCCAGTTCCGCGTTATCAGCGCCGCCCCGGCCCCTGGTAACGGCATCTCTGCCTCCCGTGTCTAGGAGCTCACCCGTTCTAGAGAGTTCGCGTGAGGGACTCATACGATATTTATCCTTCTGTGTCTGGCTTCTTTCACTTACCATGTGTTTTCGAGGTTCATCCACGTGGTAGCCTGGACCAGAATATCCTTCTTTTTTTTTCACATTTAATTTTTTTTAATGTTTTATTTATTTTTGAGAGAGAGACAGAGCGCAAGCAGGGGAGGAATAGAGAGAGAGAAGGAGACACAGAATAGGAAGCAGGCTTCAGGCTCCGAGCTGTCAGCACAGAGCCCGATGTGGGGCTCGAACCCACGGACTGTGAGACCATGCCCTGAGCCGAAGCTGGACGCCTAACCGACTGAGCCACCCAGGCGCCTGTTTGCTTTTTTAAGGCTGAGTACTATTCCGTTGCGTGTATAGACCGCATTCCGTTTAGCCACCTTCCCACTGACGGGCTCTCGGGTTGTTTCCACCCTCTGGCTCTTGCGAATAACGCTGGTGAGTGTAGAAATGTCTTCTCACGTCCCTGCTCTCAGTTCTCCGGTGGACATACCCGGATCGGAACTGCTGGCTCAGGCGGTAATTCTGTGTTTAACCTTTTTGAGGAACCACCATGTTGTTTTTACAGCGCTGCTGCAGACGCTTTCCGTCACCGTCGGCAGGAACTGGGCTCGTGTCTCCCCGCCCTCCTGTCTCCCCGCCCTCCCCAACACTGTTTCTTTCTCTGGTGTTTTCATAACGGCCATCCTCCTGGGATCACTTTAGAAACCATAAGTAAACAAACAGATAAAAAATATCCACCAGAGCTACTCCGGGACCCAGGCCTGACCACGTACAAGCCGCAGCCCTGGGACCGCAGCCCTGGGATCCCGAGGAGCCACCTGCAAGTGGCCGGGGCGCTCCGGACCTGGGCCCAGCCCACACCAATATTGCCCGAAGCGGTGCGCCTGGAGCCCGGCCCACTCCAGGCCTGAAGCTCCCCGCCACCCCGGACCCCTCGGGTGACCTGGACGCAGCGGACTCCTCTAGGGGCACGGGTTCGTGGCCCCAGAGGAGGGTCAGCCAGCACTGGTGTGGGCCGGGCTGAGCCGCTCGCCGCACCCCTGCACCCAGCTCCAAAGCTCACAGGCCAGAGGTCATTTGAAAACGTCAGAGAGGTCAGTACCCCTGGGTGTCTGGTGTGTGGACCGGCCTTGATTAGGGAGAGGAGAGCCCAGCAAGGAGGGTGCGGGGCCTGCTCTCCGCCCGCACCTGCAGGGCCTGGCACTGTCCGAGCCCAGCCCGAAGGGCTCCGGAACGGGACGCCGTGTTCTGGTGATGTCACCGTAGGACACCCCGTGCTCCCAGGACAGGGGCCACAGGCGACGGCAGACTCCGGGGAGGGAAACGGCAGCGTGAGGTTATCTGGGGACCTCTGTGTCTGGACCTGGAGGGCGGGACCACGGGTGTCTCACCACGTGGCCACAAGCAGCTAAGAATGGGCGGAGCACAGTCAGCGACCCCAGCATTGCCCGTATTGGGAGAGTGAGGATTTGAGGGCCCCTGCGTGGCTCAGGGGGTTGCGCGTCCGACATCAACTCAGGTCATGACCTCACGGTCCGTGAGTTCAAGCCCCGCATTGGGCTCGCGGCTGTCAGCACGGAGCCTGCTTCAGGTCTTCTGTTCCCTCTCTCTGACCCCCACCCCCGCTCCTGCTCATGCTCTCACACTCAAAAATAAAAAAAAACATAAAAATAAGCGTGAGGATTTGAGCGCTGGTTCTGAGATGGCAGGCAAGTGATGTGGTAACTGAAAAACCAGGACCTGTGCACGAAGTCACTGGACGTGAGGCTTGGAGGGAATCGCCTGTCCAATTCCCTGTCCTCCTCTCTAGCAAACACACTAACGGGAGCCCCGTTCCTCCACCATTGTCTGCACAGATTGTGGTGGCCAGGCGCCCGTGTGGCCCCAAGGTTGAGCCTCCCCTCTGGGTCACGCCCTGCGCGGTCTCTCTCACAGCAAGAGAGCTGACCTGTGTGATCAGTGGCTGTTATGGAAGTCACGGTGTATGACTCCTGAGGCTCGGTCAGAGAGGGCCTTGTGGCTTCCAGCTTGCTCTCCTTGGGATCATTGACTCTGAGGGAAGACAGCTCCTCCGAGGACACCCGAGCAGCTCTGGGGAAGGGGCCACAGACAGGGACAGCAGCCCCCCCTCAGCAGCCAGCACCGGCTGGCCAGCCACGGGGCTGAGCCGCCTTGGAAACAGATGCGTGGTCAGGCCTTCAAATGGCTACAGCCCCAGCCAACATCCTGCCTGCGGCCTCACGACAGACCCCGGACCAGAACCGCACAGCCCGGCCCCAGACCACAGAAACTGTCAGAGATCGTGCGACGCTAAGTGTGGGGCTGACTTGTTACGCAGAATAGCTAACTAATACACAAGGCTCACACAGTGCCCGGCACACCGTCACCGCTCAGTTGTTGAGTGACTGAAGCCTGGTCAGTACTGAGCACCTCCACTGACCGCCAACTTGCCAATTGCCAGGACAATTGATTTTTATGTCTGAACAACTCTGTTAAAGATTATTTTTTAAGTTTATTTTTATTTATTTTTGAGAGAGAGAAAGAGAGCAGGCGGGGTGGGGCAGAGAGAGAGGGAGACAGAATCCCGAGCAGGCTCCACGTCGTCAGCACAGAGCCTGACGTGGGGCTTAAACTCACCAACGGTGAGATCATGACCTGAGCTGAAGTCAAGAGTCGATGCTTAAACAGCTGAGCCATCCAGGCGCCCCCTCTGCTAAAGTTTACTAAACTTAAACGTGTTCTTTCTCGATACAGCATTGGTGGTACTTTTACTTCTGACTGAACCACAGAATAATCATCATCCCTTCCATGTAAGTTCTACCCACGTGAAATCTACCCAGACACTCCCTGCACGGGACCCCAAACCTCGTGGACAAAACTGAGCCAGACACGTGCCACCCCTCACCTCTGCCTTGGGCTGAACAATTTTGGTTGGTTTCTGCGAGGGTGGAGGTCTCCCCATCTTGCTTATTCTCATGTGGTCCATGCTTAGCGCTGTGACTAGAACTTAGCAGGTGCACAATAAATATTTGTTGAATGAAGGAATGAACTTAATGAATCTTTCTGATGCTCAGTGGTACAAAACATACGCACTCATCTTCACCGGGTCATGCTGAATTATTTTACTTTTTCTTTATCTCTTCCAACACTAGGAGATTTCTGGGCAAGTGGTCTAATTTCCTTATTTTTTCTCTGACGTCTTCCTTCTCTGTTTGCTCTCCTTTCTGGCAGCCTTCCTTATGCTCTATTCAAGTTTTTGTTTCTGCATTCTTATTTTTAATTTGCAGGAACTTTTTAAAAAAAAATCTGTGAATGTTCTTTTGTACTACCCGGTTTCTGTTTCGTCAGTATAATACATCTAACTCTGATGATATCCATGGTATTTTTTTCTTAAGCAGGCTCCATGCCCAGTGTGGGCCCACCATGGGCCCAAGACGGGTCTTGAAACCCCAACCCTGAGATCAAGACCTGAGCTGAGATCAAGCGTTGGACTCTTAACCGACGGAGCCACCCCGGCACTCCAATATCCATGGTATTTTTAAGTGTTCTTTCTGTATAGCTTTGGTTTTCTTCAAGTTCTTTTTGAAATGTTTGTTTTGGGTCTCTGTCTTCCACATTCGGATCTGTCCTCAAGTAACTGGTAAGTTTTGCTTGTCTGCTTAAGTTTAAGAGTGTGGTTTTTTTTTTTTTCTTAAGCTGATTTGGAGCACCGAGCACGTGGGTAGCACGTGTTGACTGTGAGCCTCACTGTGGGGTGACCCTCGTGACCCTCTGGGATGTTTAATGGGGGACCTCCCAATGTAAACGTATTTAGTATCCCCTTTTGGGTTGGTCATGTGTCCTTAGCAAGTTTTCCTGCTCTCCCGCCTGGAGGGTAAGGGCCTGGAAGCCAATGCTCGGGACTCAGTGGAAGAGGCAGGACGGGGCTCAGCATTCAGAGAGCATCCTTTGATTTAATCCCTCTATTTCGAGGATAGCAACCCTGGTCTCAACTCTGCCTGGCATTCTTTTTTCGTTTTTCCCTTTTTAGAAATTAAACCTCCAGTCTTCCGTCAAGAAGAGATAAAGGAGCTAAAGTTTTACGTGCCCGTTAAATAATTTCAGCCAGTCTTTCATATTTTACAGCAGCCTCTTCACTCACCTCTAGTGGTAACTGGTCCCTTGAGTTCGGGGTCGTTAGGTATGGTTGTCGGAGCTGTGCACTGCCCAATTCTGAGGACTCCTTCCTTGCACTGCAGACAGTATAGAGTTGCATGTTTGTTATGACAAGTTTCTGGCAGATGCAGCAGTGTGTCTTGAGGGGGGGGGGAGTTAGTTCTAACTCACCCGCGGAGGCAGCACGGGTCGGCTCAGATCTCCTGTAAGCCCTTCGCCTTTCGTTAGTTCTGGTCAATGAAACAGTTGGGAACTCCGCTTTCCCCACTGCCCGCGTGAGATCAGCTCTCAGGACCGCTGAGGTCATGGCAACGGGTCTGGCTGTGTTCTAGCGTTCTAATCTTGCTGGCATCTTTTCTTCCAGACCTCCTGCCCCTATGGATCTGACTCTTTTCTTGAAGGAAAAAAAAAATCATTTTACCATAGTTTGAAGGAGGGTTCAGAAAAAGGCGAAACTAGATACATGCATTCGTTTCTCCATGTTTATCTGGAAGTCCACAAAAGTAGCAGAGTTGGAAGATCATTGAGTGCTTTGTGGTGCATTCATTCCTCTAGAGTCCAGGCCACGGGCTCCAGCCCACCCGGGAGTCTGCAGAATCACTGCGGAGGGATTGGGACTAGGAACGTACCTGTCCAGAAAACGTTCTATTTAAAAATTTATGTTAAAGCAAAAACCATGGAATGCATGATGTAGAGATGAAGATTTTTGTTGTGGCGCAAAAACAAAACAATGTACCAGAGGGGATTGTTACATTACTGGTCGTCTGTATTCGCCTCCACTGAAAATCTCATCGTGAATGAGCACGCGTCCGCACGGACGTACGCGTATGGTACACTCGTGAAGTGATAAATCAGGTCACTGAGCCGCTTGATGCTATAAAAGCTATTGTCAAAAATGGATGCAAATATATGTCTAGATAAAAAATATGGAAGAAAATACAAGAGCTGATGGTGGAGTGATGGGTGATTAAGTATGATTTGGCTTCTCTGTATTTATACCTTTTCTACATCGTCCTAGTCTTTTAAACATTAACAAAATAAAAAGCTGTTAACATTAATATTTTAGCAGACAGGACTTCCCACTTGAACTCGTCAAGGGACCCTCGATTCCAGCCGTAGATCTTGTCAGCCCGCCGGAAGCTTAGATGTTTGGGCTACCTCACCTTGACCTTGGGCAAAACTGCCATTGACCAGGGACTGTTTGCTACAGTTCTAAGGTCCATAAAGTCCCATAGAGATATTTAGTCAGCTATTCGGTGTTTGGAAAAACTTTATTTTCCTTTTGAGTCTGGTGTGCCTCCTTCTTCCGAGTATGAGAATAATGTGACTGCCCGAATTTCCCCCTTCATGGGCTTCCAGAAAACCCCAAGTCAACGTGAAAGTCAACGATTACGACGCTGTCGTCCCTGATGGCCTCTGATGGTCTTTTGGATCCTGTGCCTCACCGGCTCGTGGTTTTCTGTTACTATTTTTACGTTCACTGGTCCTGTCGTCACCGTCATCATCATCTCGGTTTTGACTGCCAGTAGCCTCAGATCTTTGGAGGTGAAAAGGGGCGTATGTAAACAAGACCCAAACAAATTAACAGTGAAAACCCTTATCTGTGCTGGCACGCCGGCACTTTGTTGACCCAGCGTGTGCCCAGGACATTCTGTGGCATCAGAGCCCACGTCACTGGCCCCGCCCAGCTGTTGCATCACCAGCAGGTGCGGGTCTCTCTCTCCGACACGATAGATCACGGGCTGTGGGGGGGCAAACAGGCCACAGTGACAAGGCTAAGGACATGAGGACTTGCTGTTCTGGCCGCGGCCAGAGCTGGTTCCGTCTCGGCGAGGACGGGAGAGGAGGGGACGGAGGGGGCATGCTAAGTGTGGGATAGGACCAGGAGGGAGAGGCGGACTCCACTCCCCGGGGTAACTTGACGGCTGTCCCCGGGCTTGGCTGCCCTTCCCCTGGCTGGCCCTGAGCTGCCGCCCCTGTGTCCACATCAGCTCACACACGCACCCTGCTTCGCCGTGTTTCAACGGCCTCTTTGTCCCAAACGTAAACCCCTTGGGGGCGAGGGGGCAGGCCCTGGCTTTCTCCTGCGCACAGTGGGCTCCTGGCTTCTCCCGGCGCCGAGCGTGGAGGCAGTCGAGCAGGGTTCTCCCGTCCTGAGTGTGAGGTGCACACTGAGCACGGGCTCCACAGTCAGGCAGACCCGGGACTGGTGCCGGGCAGGACCCTGAGCAGGGGACCGGTCCTTTCTGGGCCTCAGTTTCTCTGTAAGTAAAAGGAGGATGAGAGTACCTGCCCCGGAGCATCCCAGGGGGTTCCAGGTAAAGATCGGGCACGTGGCAGGCGCTCAGTAGAGGGGTCACTGTGGTCCAGCTCTTCAAGCCCTGCCGGACTCGGAGGACAGGAGACCCGCAGGTGCTTCCCAGGCGGCCGAGCGCTGGCCAGGCCGAGCCGTCACTCGTGTCCCCCTCCCCCGTGTGACGATGGGACAGCTTGCCGCCTTTACCGGTGCCGTGCCGACTGCTCCCTGCCGTCACCCTCGGGAACAAGCCCCTCTGTCTTCAGCCTCCACTTCCCGGCCTTTGCCGGAACCTGGTCTCGGCTCGGACGCTGGCTTCCCCGCAGCCCTGCTCTGTGGGGGCCGGCGGTCCTCGGGCCGCTTGCTGTTTCCAGACCCCTGACCCTCTGAGGCCGGTCCTGCCTGTGCTCCCTCCTCGCCCCCACTGCTGGTGCCCGGCTCCTGCTGGGGCATTTCTCTCTCCGCCTGGGGGCTTGCCTTCGTGCGGGGACAGCAGCAGGCCTGCGGAAGACGTGACCAAACGCTCCCCCTCCCAACTCCTTGACCTCAAGTTTGGCATCGGTCCCTCCGTCTCCTTTCAGACGGCCCGACACCTGAGCCGCTCTGCCGCTGGCACGTGTCCCTCGGATGTCCCCTTGGCGTGCCCACTGCCCTCCCTCGGCCTCTCGCTGCCTCCCTCGCCCCTCCTGGGCCCCGCCGTCACCCTCCGTCCTGTCCGGTGCTTCGGGTCTCTTGTTGAGGTTCCCTGGGCACCTCGTCCGGGTCTTTCTCTTTGGCTCCTCTGGCAAAACCACATCCAGAATAAAGTCGGCTTCTGCTTTTTCAACCTCACCTCGTGGAGCCCCGTTAGAGAAGGTCCTGCCCCGGTTTAGACCGCGGGGAGTCAAGGCCTCCAGCTCCCAGCGGCCTTCCCCGAGTCCCTGCTCAGCTCTCTCTCCCGTCCCCCAAGCAGCTGTCCCCGGGCCCCTCAGGTCCCTTCCTGCCTTCCTTCCTGCGCAGGGCTCCCCGGCCCGGCGCGGCCGCACTGCCCCTGCCTCCGGGGGGTCCACGGGAGCCCCTCCGACGACGAGACCCAGGCCCGCGCCTCACTCGGCCTTTTCCTCCCTTTCTCTCTCCAGCCATTTGACTTGGAGGACTTCCTGCTTCTTCCTTTTAAAATCTTATGATGAACCACGTCAAGCACACGTAAAAGTGCATGGATGGGGTGACCGGGGCCAGGCCCTCCTCACCAAGACTTGACAGACACTGATGTTTCTGTCTCGAGGATCCTTTTTTCCCGCAGAAACAAAATGTGGTAGATCCAGCGAAAGTGCCTCCCCCCCATCCATACCCTTCCCTCGCACAGGCCGTCGCGAGCCCGAGTCTCCCTTCCACCCACGGCTCTCCTCTTTTACACCTACCTCTGCCGCCAGAGTCACGGGCAGTGCGGGCTCACGCCCCGCAAGGACTTACGTGAACAGTACGAAGTTCGTATCGTCCCGCAGTGAGCTTTCTGGCGCTCCCGTTATGCGTGGGGACGCGCCCGTCTCCCTCCCTGTACCGTGTCCGTCGTTACCGGCGGACGTGCGCCCCGTTCTGCGCGTGCGCCGGGGCGAGTCCGTCCTTCTAACGGTGGACATGTAGGTCGTTTTTCTTTCCTCTTTAAGACTTTTTAAATGTATTATGTATTTTATTATTATAATTTATGATTTTATTATTATGTTCCTACTAAAAGCAACACCGGGACCCCCTCGAGGCCCCGCACGCACGCGGTCACGGTAATGAGTCGGTGTTTCCTGAGGCGCGGGGCTCTGTCCGCCTCAAGTTGTTGCCCGCTGTTCACATTTTTTTATTTTTCTGCGACTCTGTCCATTTTGAGAAAATGGCACGAAAATCCCTCAGCAAATGTGTCAAGTTCTCTTTCAGCCCCGGCAGCGTCCCACTGATATTTTTTGAGGCTCTGATGTTAGGTTTTCTGTTCCTGGTAAATGTTTTTTCTTGGATAAGTTTTTTCTTTCTGTTAATCCTTTTTGCCTCCAAGCTTATGTGTACTGATATGATATCGTTACACGTTCATTCTTTTCATTCTTTTCGGTCTGGTATGTCTTTTTCAAGTTCCTCTCTTCTCCCACATCTTTAGCTTTTCTCTGATGTTATGTTTTCAGTACGCCCCTCTAAGTAATAAATGACTGGAATTTTCATTTATTTATTTAAAAACTATTTTTAAAATGTTTTTTCTTTATTTGAGAGAGAGAGAGAGAGAGAGCACGAGCAGGGGAGGGGCAGAGAGAGGGGGACACACAGAATCCAAAGCAGCTCCAGGCTCTGAGCTGTCAGCACAAGAGCCCGACTCGGGACCTGAATCCATGAACTGTGAGATCATGACCTGAGCCGAAGCCGGACACTTAACCAACTGAGCCACCCAGGCGCCCCTATTTAGTTTTCTATATGTTTCAGTAATTTACCCCCAGATTCTTATCCAGTTGTATAAATTTGGAATATAGGGAAGCAGGCTAGGGAGCAGAAATCAAGCATAAAGATGAAATACATAGATGTAGAGCGAGGAAGCAAAAATAGCAAAATATTAATTACTATGTTATTAACATACAATTAATAAACTCACCTAGGTGGTGAGTTTAAGCACGATCACTGTACTTTCCACTTTTCTGTATGTTTGAAAATTTTCATAGTAAAATAGAAGAACAAAACGAAGCTGACTTGAAGCCTTGACTCCAGGAGTCACATTAGGATGGACCGTCTCGACCACAGAGAAGCCCCAAGTGTTTCTTTCTGCCTATTTTCTTGGTGTAGTCAAAGTTCTCAGGAGAATATTCTAGTCTCCTTCCTGGAGGGTAAAGTCTAACTGGCCAGTATTTTGGCCAAAGGGAAAGGCGGTGTGGAGGGAGGCATTTCATAATTTAGTATATAAAGTTTTACTGACATCCTCTTTTTTGGGGTATAAGAATCCTGGCCCCCGAAACACCTTGTTTTCTCCAGGCCAGAGACCCCTCTTACCGTCTCTGGAATAAACATCTGGTTTCCTGCTGCTTTGCGGGCAGGTCAGTAGTCCAGCTGAGGGAAGTGGGGAGGACGTTTGCTTCTCAGACTTGCAGCCAGTTGCCATATCTTTAACTCCATGTCATCCATGTTTCTGGAAGAATCCATCCCCTCTAATGTCTGAACTTTGGGGGCATTCAGTGGTACAAATCAGGGGGTTTCTGGGGTTTCTCCAATTCTGCTGCAAAACCCATCTTTTTAGGTGTATCTAGTTATTACCATTTGAGCATTTGGAAGCTTTCCAAAATATCTTGTCTCCTATTCTCTTTGTGAATTTATGCACTTTTTAAAGTGCACTTTAATGCTGCCTTATTGGGATTGCGGAAAAGCGTGAGGGCTACAGCACGCGGTCCGTGCACCGTGCCTTCCTCAGAGTCAGTCTGATGTTCTTTAGTCTCCTTCCCATATACTAGTTTGAAAGGTATACGTTCTTCGTATTCTTTTAATGGGTTCTCCTTAAAACTTTAATATTCCTGCTCGACCTAACAAAGGCTAAAGAATAATCAATATCCCCATCTTCTTGCTGAATAATGCAGAGACTGTAGAATGCTTTAACTTTGACTTTCTGATTTTCCAGGCTACCTCGGTCTAATACCTGAGATCCTCATTGTTTACATCACTTCCTCCAAAGTAATCCCTTCAGCATGTATATTTATTAAGGCTTCTTGCCGTGTGACAAGCAATGTTCCAAGCACCAGAAACGCAGCAGGGAATAAGGCTAAGCTACACTTAAAGATGTTTTACGTTAGGTTGTACTATATGAAGTTGCCGATACCAGACCAATTTTTAGTGGCAGAGACTAATCTTATGGTTTGAGTATAGGTATGTTTACATAGATGCGCACTTCTATATAAATTCATACAAAGTCGTGAATGCATTCCACTTTTCCTAAACATTAATTTCATTCCTTCCTTCTGCATCTATTTGTATCCACTCCTCTCTGGGTTTCCTCTTGTTTTGAGTGGGTATTTGTGAGTGTCCTTCTCTGAAGTTCACCTGCTACACTTGAATAGTAATAGTTCACTTGAATATAATTCTTGGCTGGCCGTTAGTTACCTTCAGTTTTTTCGAAGATACATTGCTGACAAATCAGCTGTCAGCTTGGCCACTTTCACTTACTCGACGTCCAGATTAGGTTGACAATTCCTGGATTAAAAAGATAACAACAAACCCACATGAGCAACTCTCTTCAAAACTCAGCTGAGAATATCAGATACTAAGCAACAGAGAAACATGAAGAAAAAGGAAATGCCAACAGGCTCATGTGGAAATATTCTGGTTGAAGATATTTCATAGCTGGGTCCTTCTCATTTCACCACCTCTGGGGGTACAGACTGTCAGGTTTTCCCACTATTTGGTGATGCTCAGTTTGATCCTTGGTTAACATGATCCACCAGATTTCTTCACTGGAAAAGCGCATCTTAGGAATTGGTAAGTCATCGATCTGTGGGGTGATACTTTGAAGGCATGTGAGTGTCCCTTTGCCTAATAATTTTTCACCTTATGGTTTTACCCATCATTGACGATCCTTGCTTGAATCAAATATTATCTGAGGACTGCAAAACTCGTAACTTTTTAAAAAGATGATATCATTCCATCATCATGTCGTAGCTGATTTCTTCGGTAAGCAAGGGCTTTTAGGAAACTTGTTTTCACATCCAAAGATGCAAACCAAAAATGTTTACCCTGAATGTAATGATAAGGAAACAGTCAGTCAAATCCAGAACATTTTACAAGACGTCTGCCCTGGACTCTTGGAAAGAAGTGGACGTCAGGGGGTCGGGAGTACTGTTCTCAGTGGGAAAAAGGCCACAGGGACCTGACAGTCTGATATAATGTAAGGGATCATGGATTTAAAAAGAAAAAAGAAGAAGGAAAAATAGATACAAATGGCATTTTGAGAGAGTTGGGAAACTTTGAATATTTAGTATATGTTAGGTGATACTAAAGAACTATGTTAATTTTCATGGTGTGATAATAGTATTGTGTTTATATAAAATTGTCTTTATTCTTGGGGCATCTGAGTGGTTCAGCCAGTTAAATATTTGACTTTGGCTCAGGTCATGATCTTGTGGGTTATGAGTTTGAGCCCTCTGTGCTGACAGCTTGGAGCCTGCTTCAGATTCTGTGACTCCTTCTCTCTCTGACCCTCCCCTGCTCACGCTTTGTCTCTCTCTCTCTCTTTCTCTCTCTCAAAAATAAATAAACATTTAAAAAATTTAAAAATAAGGATAACTTCTTTTTTTAAATTTTTTTCTCTCTCTCAGAGAGGGAGGGAGATACAGAATCTGAAGCAGGCTCCAGCTCTGACCTAGCTGTCAGCACGGGGCTTGAACCCACGAACCATGAGATCATGACCTGAGCCGAAGCCGGATGCTGACGCTTAACCGACTGAGCCACCCAGGCGCCCCAAGATTAACTTCTTAAAAAAAGAATTGTCTTTATTCTTAGGAAATGTTTGCTGTCTATCATTATTTCAAACGGTTCCACACACAAAGCATATAACACATACACGTGTACAAAGACCATCAACCAACCCAGATGTTACAGAAATAAAATAAGATGGTATCAAAGCACGAGCGTGTTTTGCATCCACCTATTGTATTAGCGTAGATTCAGTCAGACAGAAGCCGCTCTATTTATTTCAAGTACGAAAGGCTTTCACAGAGAGAGTTGAAGGTTTATAAAGCTGTCGGCGGTGCCGGAGGAGTGAGTGTCTCAGCTCGTGCTTGAAGGACAGAAGCCCCAAAAATTCACCTGTTAGTAGCTACAAATGAGCAGCTCACCTGATGTCTTAGTCTGCAAATCCAACGGGTGTGAGCCTTACCACGGTCCCCCCAAGCTGCTTTACAGCCCGCCCGGCCGCCTCCGCATGTCCTGCGTCTGCCAGGGCAGGGGAGCGGGCCCTCCTGCCTCCTCCCACACTGGCTCTGGCCTAGGCCTCTAGGGGAGAGTGGATTCTGGGAAAGTGGTTCCAGGGGTCTCTTCTGCATGACGGACAAGACCTTGGAAGGGGTGGTGGTGATGCTAATTTACAAACTGATACTACAGCGTGGCTGTATTAAATACCAGCCTCTGCGCAAAACATGAGGGTGCCAAACCTGCTTTTTCAAAAACGATATGGTAAAATATTTTTTAATGTTTATTTGTTTATTTTTGAGAATGGGGAGGGGCAGAGAGAGGGAGAGAGAATCCTAAGCAGGCTCCACACTCAGCACGGAACCCTACACGGGGCTCCATCCCATGGCCACGAGCTCATGACCTGAGCCAAAACCAAGGGTCAGATGCTTAACCGACGGAGCCACCCAGGAACCCTGAGAATGACCATTTTTAAGTGCACAACCGTTCAGTGGCATTAAGAACATTCACATTATTGTGTAACGACCGCTAGTAACCACGTCCAGAACTTAGGCATCTGTCCAAACAGAAGCTCTAGGCCACTGAACGATGTGTCTCTCCCTCCCTCTCTCAGCCCCTGGCCACTTCTAATCCACTTTCTGCCTCTGCCTTTGACTGTGTTAAGTGCTTCATTTAAGTGGACTCATACAAGACCGGTCCTGTGGTGTCTGGTTTATTACACTTAGCACGACGTCATCAAGACGCACAGGCTATAACATGTATCAGAATGTCCTTCGCTTGTAAGGCCACATACGCTCCATTGCGTTTCTGCGCCACAGTTTGCTTATCCACCCATCTGTGATGGACCCTGAGCTGTTTCCACCTTCTGACTCTTGTGAGTGATGCTGCTGTGAACACGGCCGGTAGGGATCGCTCTAACGCCTGCTTTCAGTTCTTTTGGGTCACAGCCGGAAGTGGGATTGCTGGAGGGCATGGTAACTCTAATCCTAACTCTACAAACTAAGTCTGAAAGAGAGAGAGAGAGAACATAGTTTCGCCAAGGGACAGGAAGTTTCAGGCTTCGGGAACAGCATGCACAAAGGCTTGGGGTCCTGAGAGAGACTGTGTGTGCAGCAGTGCCAAGGCCGCGGTGGCAGGAGCTGAGACCAGGGCAGGCCGGCATGAGCCGCGGCCGCGGACGCACGGAGCGGGCAGGACTGTGGCAGAGAGACTTGTCTGGGGCTGTGGAGGCGATCAAGCGGAGAGGCACGCGGGGCCGCGATGTGGCAGTGGAGACGGGGGCGGGGGACCGATTCGAGGCACACTCAGGAGCAGCAGTCAGGAGTTCGGGATGTGCGGTCGAGTCTCCGGAGCGGGCGTGTCGTCAGACAGCGATACGGGTCTCTGGCTCCCCCCGCCACCCCGTCAGAGGCCCCGGGGGTGTGTGTTCCTGAGGCGGGAAGCCTCCTCTGGCTCTGAGTCTTCGGGGGCCCAGGGGCCTCTAACCTTCTTATCTTCTCGCCGTCACAGCTGACTTCCCTGCAGCTCCGGGATTCTTTCACAGGGTGAGACTGGGAGGGTCCTTAACTGTATACATGCTGCTCTCCCCAGGCTGCCTGCGTACCGGTGGTGGAGCCGGCCAGAGCCCCTCGGGGTCCGCCCGGCCCCTGGACGCAAGGCCCTGTCTGGCGGGGGCACAGGGCCTCCGGGCAGCTGAGTATGAGCAGGGCCCTTAGCAGAGAGGCTCTTCTCTGTTGGTGGGCCAGCCCTCAGTTGAAGGTCAAGGGGCTTGGGGGGAACTGGGTGAGGAGTTCAGCCGTACTCCGCACTCTTCTGCTGGAGGACCCCCCCCACCCATACCATACCAGGGCGCTCATTAACCCTCTGGGTGCCAAGGAAGGGCAGGAGGTGAGCACTGGGAAGCAGTTCAGGTCATGCTTCTTTGAACCTCCACGTGGTATTTACTCAGGGCGACTGCTGCCAGAGGCCCAGGCCCCGGAGTATAAAGCCGCGTGTCTGCTCTCTGTGCCCAGAACCGAGCGGGTGAGCCGCGGTCGGGTGGAGGGAGGTGGGCCAGAGTCCCAACGGAGGGCACTGCAGGGGTCTCAGCAGAGAGGGCCAAGGGCATCCTCTTGGAGCACTTTGGCTGGGTTGCTTCCTCCCCCTTGGGGCACTCAGCTCTCCCAGCCATATGGTGGGGGCAGGAAGGGGGTGGGCCAGGGAGTTGGTGGCTGAAGCGGCTGCTCCTGGGGGCTGCGGGACTGGGGGGGACCTTTACAAAGCAGTTAGAGCTCACACCCCATGCTGTGCGGCCCCTCCTCCCTGCCACGCTCACCTAGATCAGTCCTCGTCAGCCCCGAAGGCCCTGTGCCCCACACAGCCCACGGAAGGGTTAACAGAGGGGTCAGGCTGCCCCTGGAGCAGGGCCCCCTGGTGCAGATCTGGGAGACGTCCCTTCCTGGCTTCTTCACCCTGACCAGGCCTCCTTCGTCTTCCTCCTGAGCAGACAATGGCAAGCATGGCTGCACTTCTGGCCTGGGCCCTGGTTCTGCTCCCAGGTGGGTCTCCAGCCCCCACCTCAATGTGAAGGGGTGGGTGGAGGCTGGACTGACGGTCCATCCACTGGGGTGGGGGTGGGAGGGACACAGCCCCTAACCACCCTGTCCCTGTCCACAGCGTTTGCAAGTGCCCAGACACAGAAAGGCTTCTGGGACTACTTGAGCCAGAGCAGCAGGGACAAGGGCAAGGCGGAGCAGCTCCAGCGGCAGAAGCTGGCATGGGGACCCACGTGAGTGGCTGGGACAAGGGGCGTGGGTGCAAGGGGAGACCGCTGGGCTGTGGTGTGCCGCCTTCCATTCCTCAGCCTTCCTTGCCACAGAGGAACTGAACTGTGCTAGGTTTTTTTTTTTTTTAATGATTATTAATTTTTGAGAAAGAGAGAGAGTGCAAGTGGGGGAGGGCCAGAGAGGGAGACACAGAATCCAAAGCAGGCTCCAGGCTCTGAGTTGTCAGTGCAGAGCCCCGTGTGGGACTTGAACTCACAAGCCTTGAGATCTCGACCTGAGCTGAAGTCGGATGCTCCACCGCCTGAGCCCCCCAGGCGCCCCTGAACTGTGCCTATTTTACTCCATCTGGCCTTCCTGGGCTGTGCAGCCCCTCTGCCCGGGCAGCACGCCCACCTCCGCCCTGCTCTCACTGAGAGCTGCTGCCCCCTGCCCACTGGGGCGGTGGGACCCAGCCGCTGCAGGGAGGACCCCGCCGTGTTCCCAGAATGAAAGGACTATGCGAGAGTCCGGGTGCATGTGTGTCCTGGGGCAGTGGTGGTCTGGATGAGCGTGTGCTGTGTGTGTGTTTGTACTTCCGTGCGAGGGGAGGTGTGGCTGGCCCGCGGCTGGGACCAGAGCCACCGCCCTGCTTCCTTGGTTTCCCCAGATGGCCGGTGAGTGGTGTCTCCGCGGCAAAGGCGACGGTGGGGCCAGACGTCTGACGGCTTGGGTGTCTGTCCCCTTCCCCAGGAGCCTGAAAGACAGCCTTGAGCAAGACCTCAGCAATATAGACAAGCTCCTGGAAACGCTGGGCCCCCTGCGCGGGCAGGCGGGGGAGCCCCCCGCGCGGCGCCCGGACGCGGCGGCCGTGCGGCAGCAGCTGCGGGAGGAGCTGGCGGAGGTGAGGGCGCGCCTGGAGCCCCCCATGGCAGAGGCGCACGAGCAGGTGCGCCGGAACCTGGAGGCCCTGCGGCGGCGGCTGCAGCCCTACGCGGCGGAGCTGACGGAGCAGGTGGCGCTGCGCGTGCAGGAGCTGCAGGAGCACTTGCGCGCGGTCGCGGAGGGCGCCGAGGCCCGGCTGCAGGGCGGCGTGGGCGCGGCGCGGGGCCCCCTGCGGGGGCCGCAGAACCCGGCGGGCCGCCCCCCCGGCCGCGCGCACGCGCCCCTCCACCCCGACGCCGAGCGCCTGGTGCGCGGCGTCGGGCGCCATGTGCAGGAGCTGCAGCGCCGCGTGGCCCCGCACGCCGCCGCCAGCCCCGCGCGCCTCCGCCGCTGCGTGCAGACGCTCTCGCGCAAGCTCACGCTCAAGGCCGAGGCGCTGCACGCGCGCATCCAGCGCAACCTGGACCAGCTGCGGGAGGAGCTCGGCGCCTTCGCCGGCGCCCGCGCCGATGGCGTGGTCGGAGGGACCAGCCAGGACCCCCAGGGGCTGTCCCAGGAGGTGCACCAGCGACTCCAGGCTTTCCGCCAGGACACCTTCCTACAGATCGCCGACTTCACCCGCGCCATTGACCGCGAGACCGAGGAGGTCCAGCTGCAGCTGGCGCCGCCCCCTCCAGGTCACAGTGCCTTTGCCCCAGAGTTGCTTCAAGCTGACAGTGGCAAGGCCCTGAGCAAGCTGCAGGCCCGTCTCGAAGACCTGTGGGAAGACATCAACTACAGCCTTCGTGACCATGGTCTCGGCCATCAAGAGGAGCCCTGAGGGTCCACTTGTCCAGGCCCACTTCCAGGCTTCTTGTCTGAGCCCAGGATCTGAGCCCACCCCCAGGCGTGGCTCAGTCCTTGACAGTGGCCTGTCGGGCAGGGGGTGGAGGGCCCTGCACAGGATAGGCGCGGCCACCAAAGGGACTCCTGTCCCTGGAATAGCCAGCCTCCTGAGATTCCCCCATCCGGATGCATTACACTCACCAGGCTTTGCAAACCCAGCTTCCCGTGTTCATTTGGGAATGCTCACAAGTTGCTCCATTCCGGGATGGTGGGAGTGGGGAGAGAGGCGGTCTGTGTGCAGGTAATTAAGTGCAAGCCTGTTGCCATGGAGCTGGAACCTGTACCTCTTCTTCCTGGGACTTGACTCTGATCACTTCTGGCCACCTGGTGGCCGCTGCTACAGGGGGTCTACAGAGAGGAGCTCTTTTCTCTCCAGGGCAGCTTCTGCTGGGGGAAGGGAAGAAAATACGCTGAGAGCATAGGAAGGTGTGACACTGCCCCTGCCTGGTCTGATGCCGGCGGGCACAGGTGGTGGGGGCTGCGGTGCGAGGGAGCCGAGTCTGTATTTCCTTACATGGCTCTACATGGAAACATCGGACCAAACCCTCCAGACTGTGCGGGCTTCTTTCACCCCCGGGGAAGCCTACTCGGCATCCTCTCCATCTGGGACCCCTCACTTCTGACTCCCAGGCTGAAGCCTGGACTTCTGACTCCAATGAAAGTAGAGGCATATGGTGGATGCACATTTGCCTGGTCTGACTCTTATTTGGGTCGTGTCTGAAAGAGTCCCTCTGTGCTCTGTCTCCTGGATCCCCTCCCAGTCCAGGTCTGTCAGCGGGCTCTGGCTTTGGCTGGGCTCTGCCTTAGATGACTGCTGTCTGTCATGCCTGGGTGTGGTCCTGGGTGACAGACCCTTCTGCACCTGCATCGTTTGCCAACCTTATGACGGGATAGTGTGCATGAAGGGCAGGCTCCCGAGGCGGCCTGTCTCCCCTGCTTCTGCAGTTCCAGATTTTGAGTGGCCTCTTTATGATGGGTCCTTTTCTTGGGACTTCCAAATCTTAAGCCCCCCTTCCCCATATACAGATTCACTAAGGGGCAACAAAGGTCCTCATAGATCTCTCTGGGAACTGGGATGGGTGAAGTGGAGGGGGAGTAGAGGGGGTAAATACACCCCATCCGGCACCTTTGGAAATGTCCTGTCCAGCCCCTTTTCCTCCCCGCGCAGCCTGCCGGGCACAGGGGTCTCGGCACCCCATATGAGTTTGGCCTAATCATACCCGCAGGCTGGGCCTCTTCTCTGACACCCTAGACTTAGCAACAACAGAACTGCACGAAAGGTGCCCAGGGAGAGGAGATACCGGAAAGGAAAGTTACCCCAAAAAGAGGTGTTTTTATTGTTGTTGGTTAGGAAACTAGGAGGGAGGAGTCAGCCGGGGTTGGATGTGTTGCGGTTGAGGGGGTGGGAGTGAAAATGAGGGCTGCGTATTTGTGGTTGGAATCTGGGCAGGTGTTATGGGGACAGAAATAGGGAGTGAGAACAGAAGGGAAAGAGTGATTGAGGGACTGAGGGAGGGGAATCTATAGCAAATGTCTGGCCTGACAGTGGACGGGAGCCAGAGCCCGGCCGGGACCGCACCTCCTTGAGGGTACGGAGGGACAAGCCAAGCCCCTTGCCATCAAGGCTCTTGCATTTATGGACGATAGTTAGAGCCCTGTAGGATGGAGCTATTGCGAAGGAGCGAAACCCAGAGTCCCGGGTCGGAGAGGGCGTCCTGCGGCGGCACCGCGGGGACGGCGGTGGAGGCGAAGCCTGAATCCGGCTGACTCTGGAAGTCTGGACCGTAGAATCCCAGGAAAGCGGAAACCTTACCGGATACCGTTCCCTAGGGCCCTAAACCTGCGGCCTTTTCAGGAAAAGGCGGGGCGGCGGCCAGCGGAAGTGACGAGAGGGGTGGGGCCACGAAAGGAGCGGAAGCCGGAAGTGGAGGCCTGAGCTGCGCGCGGTGGTGATGGCGGCCAGCGGGGCTGTGGCGCCTGGGCCCCCGGCGGCCACCGCCGCCCCGCCGCCCGCCCGGGCCCAGGCTGCAGCCCCCGAGCACCTGTTCCGGCCACTCAGCGCCGAGGACGAGGAGCAGCAGCCCACCGAAATCGAGTCGCTGTGCATGAACTGCTACCGCCACGTGAGGCGGGGGCGCGGCCCAGGCGGGGGAGGGCGGCGGGGTTGGCGACCGCGGTGGGCCCCGCTGGGGACCCGGAGGCGAGGCACCCCCGGGGGCCGTTGGACGGGGAACTGGCGCCTCTTTGGTTCTTTCTAGCTGCGTTCTGCTTTCTCAGGGCACGACGCGCCTCCTGCTCACCAAGATCCCCTTCTTCAGAGAAATAATCGTGAGCTCCTTTTCCTGTGAGCACTGCGGCTGGAGCAACACGGAGATCCACTCGGCGGGCAGGGTCCAGGATCAGGGAGTGCGCTACGCTCTGACCGTCAGGACCCAGGAGGTGAGAGGAGCCCAGGTGCCCGAGTGTTTTCCGAGAAGGCCTGGGGACTGGAGCCAGACCTCTGGGGTCCGGGTGGCGCGGCCGCGAAGGAATGCCCCTACGTGCCCAAGCCCCACTTTCCTCCTTTGTAAAGTAGTGTTTGTAAGGGTAAAATCAGCGGAGTAAAACAGTTACAATACCAAGAGACCGGGAAAAGAGATGCGAGCACCCTTTATTACAGAGGCCGAGATAAATGTAAAAGGCCTTTATTGGGAGCGATCTCGGGTGAGGTTCCCTGGTCCGCACAGGACGGGCCAGGGAGGTCCGCAGGCGAACAGAGGGCTGGGCTTCTTCTGGGACAGCAGCTCTGATGTGTTTCTGGGGGCGGAGAACCCCCTGGAACCCTGGAAGGTGGAGAGATGCGGCCGGAGCAGATGACGTGCTTCCGGCAGCGGCAGGCAGCTGGGTGCTCCTCCCCCCCAGCCCGCCAAACCTGTCATTCCGACCTTTTTGGTGTTATAGGGCCAGCACGCAAGTCTAGCTACTCCCTGCTGACGTGGGCGGCGTCGTTAATAGTAAGGGTCGGTGAGAAGCGGGTGGGAAGGGGGTGCAGGAGCATTTGGTTCACAGCCACTCTAGAGATCTGGATGCGGCCTCTGATGAACCTCAGGACACAAGGAGCAAGCGTGAGTAGAAAACATAACGACTAGTATTGGTGTTAATTTAGGGACTAACCCGGTCATTATGGGGGGTTGCCACCGACTGGAGATTGCTCGGAGGTTGGGTATCGGGTCTTAGGGGATTCCCGTGCCTTGGCCAGATTTTGTTTGTTGGTTTCTACGATACCGGTTCATTTAAGTAATAGCAGCATTCTTGGTGGAGAAAGAAGCAGGTCCCCCTTCGTCTGCGGTGAGAAGATCAAGAGCACGGCGATTTTGAAGGGCCACTTGGGCAACAGAGGTGATGTGGCGTTGGAGGGACGCCAAGGCTTCTGCCGAGGCCTCGACTGCCAGCTGGAGTTTTCAGTGAGGTCCGTAGAGGTGTCAGTAGAATGAACGGGAGCCCCACCACCCAGTCCCGTGGCCACTAGGGGAGAAGCTAGAGACACCCCGATGACGAGGGGCAGGAAAACCGCCCGTTTGGATGAGTTGGGGCTGGTGTGATGAGGAGAGAGTCAGCTCGGCCATGTAGAGTGAGCGGGGACCAGAGAGCCGGGAGCACGTAGGGGGGCCTGGGTTGGGCTGAGAGTTCTGGAAAGGGAGTCGGCACACCAAGAGCCCGCCAGGAGAGGCCTATCGGGAGGTCGGGTTGGTGAGGGTGCTGTTGCGGACGGCCCGGCTGTGCCCGAGGAGTCCGATCCTTGCTGAGCTACCGGAGAGAGAAATGCTGGTCTGTTGTCAGACTGAAGTTCTGGGGGGTCCGAAGCGAGGAGGGTGGAGGCCCCTGTGTCTGCGTCTCCTGTGAGGCGGGAAGCGCCTCCATCCAGCCTGTGAACGTATCAGAGTGAGGAGGTCACGGTAAGACCTACCTCAAGGCCTATGGGTGAAGTCCCGTTGCCAGTCCTCCCTGGGCTGGTGTCCTTGGAGCTGGTGATGGGGTCCAGCCTGCGGACCCCCCTTGTGGACTGACTGTGGTACAAACGGCACAGGATTGGTAGGTAGAAACAGTGAGGTTTTTACGATTGGGGTGATGGAACAGGGGATCTAGAAATTGTAGCCTGGCGTTAGGACCTGTATGTAGCGAATCATGCATGTGTGTGAGGAGGGTTTCAGCCAGGGCATTGGGCAGAATTACTCGGTGGTGGAGGCAGATCCACCCTTTGGGCCCTGAAATGCCTCGGGAGGCGTATTTGGCTTTTTCCTGGTCAGAGTACTGTGGTAGGTAGGAGGCTTTGAGGAAAAGAATAGGGGAAGAGTTGGACCGTAGGGCCGCCTCTCTGGCGGTGAGGTCTGCTTCATGATTCCCCGTAGAGAGTTCATCCGTTAGGGCCTGGTGGCCCTCGCCGTGGAGGACAGCCGCCTCAGCGGGAAGCTGGCGTGCTCGGAGCAGGGCAGCAGTTAGCGGGCCGTTCAGAACCGGAGTGCCCTCAGTGGTAAGGAAGCCTCGCTCCCGCCAGAGGGTGGGATGTGGGCGCTATTTGGAAGGCGTCCTTGGAGTCTGTGTGAAGCTGGTCTTCTCCCCGTGGAAGGTGTAAGGCCCTCGTAAGGGCGACGAGTTCAGCCTTTTGTGAGGAAGCGCCCGTAGGAAGGGGTGACACTCCAACCACCGTGGAAAGAGCAACGACAGCTAGGCAGCCGGCGGACACCGTGTCGTCCAGCACGGAGCTCCAGCCACACACAGGACGGTGTCAGGGTCGCTCGGGGGCTGGTCCTGCAGTTTTGGACTGAGAGGTGGGAGTTCGTCTAGCAGGGTGGGGCGCGAGTGTCCTGAAGAGGCGCTTACAGAGTGGGGGGGGGGCTGGGTTAAGGCGAGGTGAGCCAGCCAGGGTGACGTGAGGGTCAAGAAAAGGGACGTGAAATGTTCGCGTGCGTGATGGCGCTGGGAGGGACCGGGAGCGGTGGCCCTGTTCCCACACTTGAAACAAGCCCCGGGAGGGGATCGAGTGGTGTCCTTTTTCCATTGGGTTCCTCCACCAGAACCAGCTGCCACTGCCGTTGGCCCCAGGGCAGCCACCAGAGCGGGGGTTTGTGTGGTAGCTGTTGCTGTAGGTGGGCTGCCCTCCTCAATTCTAGGGTTTCCTCCCTGATGTTGTACGCTCTGAAAGCCATTCTTACTAGGTCTGAGATAGGGGTTTGGGGCCCCTCTTCGGCTTTCTTAAATTTCTTTTTAATATCTGAGGGGGACTGAGAAATAAAATGGGTTGTTAAAACTGTGGCCCCGGCTGGGGAAGTAGGATCCAGGCGGGTAAATGGAGGTAAGGCCTCAGTAAGCCGATTAAGGAAAATGGCTGGGTTTTCATCAGGACCTTGGATGATTTCGCTAAGCTTTTCAAAGTTAATGGTTTTGTTGGAAGCCGTGCGCACGCCTGCCAGTAAGCACTGGAGCCTGCGATCTGCGGCGGCCTTCGTGGCCTTGTGGGTAGTTCCATCCGGGATCTACGGCCGGAACTGCCTCTTGCCCGGTGGCCTCGGTAGGATCGGTTAGATTGCCCTGATCAGCATGTTCACGGGCGGCGGTCTGGATTCGTTCCCTCTCCTCCGGGGTGCGGGCTGAGGTTAGTGTGACATGTGTGTCCTGCCAGGTAAGGTCATATGCCTGGGCTAGATACTGGAACTCGTTAAGGTAACTAGTGGGGTTGGCTGAAAAGGACCCGAGGCGTTCTATTTGAGACAGGTCCTAACAGGAGAAGGGCACTTGGATTCTAACAATTCCCTCCGTTCCTGCCACCTCTCGGAGAGGGCAGATTAGTGGGGAGGGGTCATCTGTTTCAGTTTTGGATCGAGTTGGAGTAGCAACTGGGGAAGGTTGAAGAGGGGGTTTGTGGAGTATATGGGAGTTGAAGGATCCACCTGAGGGAGGTGGTGGCAAGGATTGGGCTTGAGGAGGCTTCTGAGGCCTTTGAGGAGGGCTGAATAGGTCATCTATCCAGCCCTAGAAATGGGGGATGGGAGTGAAGAATTCTCAGGTGGCAACTGGCAAGTGGGGGAGGGGCCAGAACTGGCCGTGGAGAGAGGGAAGATGGCGGAGGTAGAGGGAGGTAAGATGGTGACGGAGGAGGAAGGGAAGATGGCAGAGGTGGGGGGAAGGGTTGAAGCCAAGAGGACCTGGGTAGTAGTGTAAGGATGGAGGTCTGATTCAGGTTTCCCCGCTGACCTTGAAGGCCAGCTAGCACCATTAACATTTCTGGGGGCGGGCCTAAAGATGGAGGTTAAGACTAGTCACGCCCTACATGAGGGTCCTAGTCATGCCCTACATGAGGGTCCTGGGTCCACTCTGTAATTGGTTAAAGTTACTGTCAATGATCACAATTTCCTATAACTCCCCATCCTAAACTCATAAAAGGCCCCGCCCCCCCATGCTCGCTCCTCGTGGATCCAGTGTGGTGTTGAAGTCTGTGAGCCCGGGTTTAGGCTGGCCGGGCCTAAATTTGTAATAAAGCCCTTTGCTTTTGCATGCGTGATTCGGCCTCCCTGGCGGTCTCTGGTTTTTGGGGACGATGTTAAAATCTGGGTACAACAGTAGAACAGTGGGAACAAAGGTCAGGGCGAGAGTGTAGGCCCCAAAGGCCTGAACATATGGGATTTCTGTCCGTTTTTCCAGCTTATGGCAAAAGTGTCCATATCAGTGAGAACCTGGAAATTAAAGGTCCCCTCAGGGGACCATCAAGGCTGATTATCTAATTTGTATTGAGGCCAATCAGCAGTGCAAAAATGGACTAATCGCTTTTTTTTAATCAACAGAGTACCCCAGGGAGTTGAAGTTCATGAATAGGCACCCTAGGGGAGTCCGGGGATCAGGCTTAGATTGGGAAGTTCCCATAATACCCGCCTAAAGTCTCCGGACTGAAGTAGGCACCCCAGTGTTCAGGCCCGAGACTCAGAACGGATGGTTGGCTTGTCCTAAGGTTGGGGACGTCTCCCCAACCCGGGAGGCCAGAGTGGATATAGCCACTGGGACTGTACCACCGGAGTAGGGGCTGCGGCGGAGGGGTTTTCCTGACGCGGCCGAGATTTCAGACGGGATCCCCGACGGAGGCTTGGATAATCAGGGACCTTACCCAGTTAGTTGATGGAGCAGAGTTCGGGTCCTGGCCCAGAAGCTCGACATCAGGGCCCCAGCCTGGCAGAGGCAGGCGAGATCCCTGGATCAGGAAGGAGAGAGCCCCACTAGAAGGGAGCTACTATCTGCTTCCCGGGTTTCGGCACCAGATGTAAGGTTAAAATGGCGGAGTAAAACAGTTGCAATACCAAGAGACCGGGAAAAGAGATCCGAGCACCCTTTATTACAGTCAGAGATAAAGGTAAAAGGCCTTTATTGGGAGCGATCTCGGGTGAGGTTCCCTGGTCCGGACAGGACGGGCCAGGGAAGTCCGCAGGAGAACAGAGGACTGGGCTTCTTATGGGACAGCAGCCTCTGATGTGTTTTCCTGGGGTGGAGAACCCCCTGGAACCCTTGTAAGGCAGAGAGATGCGGCCGGAGCAGATGACGTGTTTCCAGAGAGCCAGCAGAGGGTGGCCGGAGCAGATGATGTGCTCCCGGCAGCCGCAGGCAGCGGCAGCGGGCGCCCCTCCCCCCCAGCCCGCCAAACCTGTCGGTGTTGGTGTTGTCAGATGTTGGGGTCAGATAAGGCCTGTGGACGTGCCTTGTCGTTTTATTTTGTCAGAGGGAATGAGGCGAGTCGCAGTTGTTACGAGTACTCAAGTCTTCCGGCAGCTGGGCTCTCGCTTGCCCTGTTTGGTGGGAGTAGTCTGGACCCCCTGCCCTGGAGAGAGCAAGGAGCCGCTGGGCCGGGGTCTGGGATTCCCTGGGGAGCGGCACTGCTGACCGGTCTGGACTGAAACCTTTTCCTTCTGCCCAGGACATGAACAGAGAAGTGGTGAAAACGGACTCTGCCACCACCAGGATCCCGGAGCTGGATTTTGAAATTCCTGCCTTCAGTCAGAAGGGAGGTAGGTATGGGGTCAGGGCGGCTGGGCTGTTCAGACCTGGCTGCAGTCTTGCTTTCTTGCGGACGGCCGGGCGCCGAGCCTGGTGGCCAGTGTGTGGGTTTGGCCATGTGGTCTGGTCGCTGCGGTCTTCATTGGTTTAACATGGACTGAAAGCTCAGCTAAAACAGCTTGAGGCAGTAGAGTGTGATAGTGAGACTGTGAGGTGCACCTTATAGAGCGCGAGCGTCACTGTTGTTACACGTGAATGGAACTGCGTCCCCGGCCTCCTCATGTCACGTTGAAATCGCAGCCCGGAGAGTTCAGGTGAATTGCTAGAGTCCTGCAGGCACTTGCGAGCATAGTCAAGACTCCCGTGTCTTTTGTTCTTGCTCACCAGCCCTGACCACTGTCGAAGGATTGATCAGCCGTGCTATCTCTGGCCTGGAGCAGGACCAGCCCGCACGAAGGGTAAGCTGGGGCTTTCTGATGGCGGCAACGCAGGAATCATGACACATCTGGAGGGATGTCAGACAGAGTGTGCAGCTTCCCATGTAGCTGAAGTGTCTCTGACGAATGCTGGAGAGCTTCCGGGGGGAGCAGACGGGGGCGCTGTAGCTGCCAGGGTGTGGCCTGTGTTGTGTCACCACCCTTGCCACTCCCCTTGCCCTGGTGTAGGTTCAGACCTCATCTCAGACAGGCAGGATGGTGCTGCCCCTGAGGAGCCTTTCCTGATCCCCTTGGATTTCTCTCTACTCCCTGAGCGTTCCGCTGTACTTCAGACTTATCATGACACGAGTAATATAATTGCATATTTGACCGGAGTCTTCCTAACCAGCTGAGGAGCCCCGGGAGGGGGCTCGGGTTTATACATGTTGTATTTCTAACCTGGCACGGGAGCCGGGGCTGCACGCGTGAGCGAGGGAGAAGTTGGAGCTGGTCTGGCACAACCAAACTTAGATGCTGTGTCTTCCTGTGAAGTCTGAGTCTCTCCGTTCCCACTTCTCCTAAGACAGGCGGTGACTTCCTGACGAGGTGATGTGGGGCTCACAGGGAGTGGGGTCTGTCATCGGGGCTAATGCTTTTTACCGTCTGCTCGCGTCAGGCGAACGAAGAAGCCGTGGCGGAAAGAATCGATGAGTTCCTCGTCAGACTGAAAGAGCTGAAGCGAGTGTCCTCCCCTTTCACTCTGGTGAGTCCCGAGGAGCTGTTGGCGCCCCCGATTCCGGGGAGGGGCACCCCTCCAGGCCGTCTGCCGTCTTCCACGGGGCCGGAGAGGTCCGATGGGGGGTGGAGGGCCCGACGTGATTGCTTGTCGTAACGACTCCCTCTGCACCCGCCCGTCAGATCATCGATGACCCCTCCGGGAACAGCTTTGTGGAAAACCCGCGTGCCCCCCAGAAGGACGACGCGCTGGCGGTCACGCACTACGAGCGGACCGTGCAGCAGCAGGAGCTGCTGGGGCTCCAGGTAAGGGCGGAGAGGCCGGAGGGGCGCGCTGCTGTCACCTTGCTCTCCGGATTGCTCGGGTCAGTGGCCTCTTGCCTTGTGGTTGGCGCCCTGCATAGACTGTCCGCACGGCTGTGCATCTCCTCTAGCTCACGTCCAGACTCGGGATGGACTAGAGTAAAGGTTGGCAGAGACTGTGATCCTATCCGAAGCTCTGTTCTTCCCTGGACTGGGGCTTTGCTTCCTGGTTTCTCTGCTAAACGCATCAGGTGGCAGCCGACACACACAGGCCAGAGAATTTTCTGTCACTGGGAGGCAGAGTGTTTGGGACGCTGAGGTGCATGCGCCAACGTGTGGTTTGTTTCTGCCGTGCTAGGCTGAGGCACCGGAGGGGACGCCAGAGGAGGAAGACCTCAGGAACGAAGTGAGTGCCACGGGCTCCTGCGGAGGAAGGACAGAGCTGTGGGCGGACCCCGCTGCTCAGCCTCTCACCACTCACGCGGGCGACCACTGCGGCTCAGCTCCTGCGTGTTCTCGGCCGGAGCTGGGCTCACCCTGCACCCCGTGCTGTGTTTCAGGTGCTGCAGTTCCACACAAACTGTCCCGAATGCAACGCTCCGGCCCAGACCAACATGAAGCTAGTTCGTATCTTTGGTCGGGCAGTTGGGCTCATCTGCCTCGGGCGAGAAGACTGTGTGCAGGCCGGGGTGGGGCGGGGGGCAGGGGGTACTCCCTCAGGGAGAGCACGTGCTTGGTTCCAGGTGATGAGGAGGGTGTGCACTGCGGCTTCCGGGTTCAAAGAGAGAACGAGGCCCCGGTTCCTAGGGTCCTGCGTTTGGCCTGAATCCTGAGGACCGCCGTCGGTTGCGACCTCGCCCTCTTCCCTAGAACTGAGTTAGGCGGCTGCTTCTGGTCTGCTTCCTGTCGTCCTAGGACCAGCAGCTGTGTTAGGGTTTGTTCTTCCCCAGAAGGTGCTCTTGCACCCTGGCAGCGGATTTCCTTAACTCCCATCCTCCAGAAATCCCCCACTTTAAGGAGGTGATCATCATGGCCACCAACTGTGACAGCTGTGGCCATCGGACCAATGAGGTAACCCCTGTTTACCTTTGATCCGTCCTAAATCTGCTTTGGGATGAGGTGGGAGGAAGCTGGGTCTTTCTCTTCGATTTCGGGCAGGGTGAGGAGCCCTTGAAGGAACTGGGAATTGGTGAAGAAAAGTAGAAGAGAGAGGTGTGGGCGCTCTCTCTCTCTCTGTTTTTTGAGAGACCCTTTTTTTGACCCACCTCTTAAAGGGTTGGAAATGCAGGGTAGCAGATTTTGACTCAATAATAAAAAGCCTTCTAGGTTCCTCTGAAAATAGAACTGGCTGCCTTGGAGGGTTGGACATTACCTTGCCCTGAGTGTATTCAAGCAGAAGCTGTTTTAAATTCTTATATTTTTTTTTAAGCTAAATTCTGAACCCAGAATATAAAGTGCATCCACGTGTCGGATGCAGTTGAAAGTCCCTCTCGACCTTAAGAATCAGTTTGTTTTAAAAGGTAAATTCAGAGTCTGTTGGCATTTTGGGGTAAGTTTTGGCAGGCTCCTGGCTGGCTCTTGGCGACTTCGGTTTGGGTGCCTGCCGCCCCTGCTAGTGTAGGGGGCGAGTGGGCCTGACTGGAGATCTAAACCCTCCCCCTGTGGTCCCCTGGGTCCCGGGGGAGGGTCCCCTCTCCTCTGCTGCTGTCCTGACCGCTGCCGTCTGTGCAGGTGAAATCTGGAGGCGCAGTGGAACCCCTGGGCACCAGGATCACCTTCCACATCACACATCCCTCCGATTTGACCCGAGACGTGCTCAAGGTAACATCCTGCTTGGGAAAATGTCTGTTCGCCCCGCGTGGCTGTCTGATCTGCGGGAAACCGGGGTCGTGTGGCACCTTCTCACTTCCCCGGGTGTCAGGATCCCTGAGCAGACTTAATCCATACTAGGAAGTACAGAGTCAGAAGGTGACCCGTAAACTCATTCTGATGACTGGGCAGCTTTTTGCCTCCAGTGTCTATAAGGGCCCTTGTCTCTGGTCTCTAATAACAGGACACCTGGCAGCTTGGAGCCGTGACTCAGAATGTCACTTTATTAGCTTGGCTCCATCTCTGTGGCTCACACGGAGAGGCATGAGCCCGGCTGTAAGTGGGGCGTCGGAGGGAACTGGGGCAGCTCTTCCCCAGACAGTTGCCCATGGATAGAGACAGCCATGTGAGGCGAACACACTGTCACTGGCGGTGCTAATTTGGAAGGAGGACTCCGGTTAGCCTTTTCTAAGAGGCTCCCGTTCTAACGCCTACTTTGACCTCTCCTCTCCCAGTCGGAGACGTGTAGTGTGGAAATCCCAGAGCTGGAATTTGAACTGGGGATGGCCGTCCTCGGGGGCAAGTTCACCACACTGGAGGGGCTGCTGAAGGACATCCGGGACCTGGTGAGTCACCTGAGCACAGCGCGCGGCCGCTCGGCAGTGTGGCCGTGGGGGAGGGGCTCGAGGGCCTCCCACGTCCTGGCCTTGGGCGCTCTTAGCCGGGGGTTCTTTGCCGTGAGGCTGGTTCTGAGAGACTTAACTATTCGTTTGGACTGTGAAGATCAGGTGACGGGAAATTGTGAATGGAAACTCCCAGGCTTACCTCTGGGACAGTGTAGATATTTTGTGGTTTGGGGTAAGTCCCTCATTTCAATGTAACATGCGGGGAGGAGGGTCCTTCCGGCACCTGGGCCGCCCCAACACGCATAGGCATGTGTGCTGACTCAGCCCGTTTAATCTCTCGAGTCATTTCTCTTACCCGAGTCCCAGTTGTCGGGCGTTTTGTCTTTGTAAGTCATGCTCTGCATTTCTTTAACCTGGAACTGGCGTCCGTGCCGGAGGGACGTGGTTACAGTCCCTGTCCTCTCGGCAGACTGATCCGCGCTGAGCCGTGGCCGCCCAGGCCGGAGTGGTGGGGTGCAGGCCCAGGCTTCCCCGGCCGGGCCCTGGCCTGCCGTTCCGCACCAGCTTAGCGGTCACGCCTGGTACTCGAGCAGTTTGGATGTCCTTGATTGCAGGTGACCAAGAACCCCTTCACGCTGGGTGACAGTTCCAGTCCTGGCCAGAGGGAGAAACTGCGGGAGTTTAGCCAGAAGTTAGACGAGGTGAGATGATTCTGGCCCTCCGGTCCTTGTGGTCCTGGGGAGCCGGTGCGCAAGAGGCCACCCACCCTGTCCTGCCTCCTCCTCCACGTCTAACCAGCTGGTTGGGGGTTTTCCTGGTTTCGACAGGCATGTCCTCTTCTTCCTCGGTTTTCTCCCGTGTTCCGTTGGGGCTCGGATAGCTGCTCTTGGGGTTTTCGTTTACACTCCTTTTCCAAGAGGTTTCTTTTCGGTCTTTGAATAGTCTCCCTTCTCCTTTTTCTAAGTAGCATCCTGTTTTCATGTCATGTTTTTTTTCTCTTGAGAATGTTCGTGTTGGTTTGTCTTTTTTTGATGTTTTATTTTCCTTACATAGTTTCCATTTCCTTAGAAATTTTTTCCCCCTTTAACTCTGTCTTTCAAGGTTGGGACGTTGCTCAGGGATCTGATAGTCCTTGTCAACTATAAGTAGAGGGGCTGAAACACCGGCGTGGAGGTGAATCTCATTCACGTTGGGCTCCTTGTAGAGGGGTTAACTTAACCCTTTGTTGAGCCAGAACCCCAGTGCCAGCATCGTCAGGTTCTCCCTCTTGGGCTGTCACCCCTCAGCGGGTGTTCCATTTCCTGGCCGGAGGAGGATGACTTGGCTGGCAGTGATCTGAGAGCTGAGTGTGGGAAGAGGGCTGGGTATGTATCTCTGGTTCTAAAAACAGCACCTTCTTAACCTCCTGGCCTTGCTTCCTGTCCCTCCACCCCTCAACTAGACTGGCGCCCCCTGGGGCGTAGCGTGAGTCCTGCAGCTTTCTGCAGGGGTGGGGCCAGTGCAGTTCTTGGCCTGGGAGGTAAGGTCGGGATGTCACATTGCTTCTCAAGTAGCTTTCACACAGCCTTTATTTTAGGTTTTCTCCACTCCACTTCGAGAGGTACCTCATTTTGGCGGTTCCTAAAATTTTGGGGGATTCCGCCACGTAAAGTCGGTTGGTTCTTGTCTGGTAGGCCAGCCCCTTCCTACAAGGAGCGATGTAAAATTTGCATGCTGTATCCTCTTTCCTTTAGATCCTTGAGGGTAGACTGTCCGCCCACTTGATTATGAACGACCCAGCTGGAAACAGCTACTTGCAGGTATGGTCGGCCTTCCCTGATAGTTAACGGAGATCTGTTTGAATGTGTGTTACTTCTCCAGAAGTTGGAGACCTGATTCTGAATGAACTGCTCTTTATCAAGGAACCTCTTAGAATTTGAAACCTAAGGAAGGCGGGCAGGCAGGAGAGATTCAAAGTGTCTGTCAAGGGGAAATAAAAGACCCCTTTAGGCTTCCTTCTTCCTCTAGTTTAGCTCTTGTCCCTAGCACTGGGCTTGTCATTTTGCCAATCTAATTGTGGAGTGAGAAGTGGTTCCTTGTCCAGAGGCTGAAATAGGAACTCTGAGGGGCGTTAAACTGACCGGAGAGACGTTCTGGTGATTCACAATCACTTTAGCATTCACTGAGCAGTTACTGTTGGTCAGGCGGGACTGTTCACGGTCTCTCTCTGAGTAAGACTGTTGCCGTACTCTTTATAAGAAGGTGCGGAGAGGAAGTTTTTTAGGCTGTTCCATAATTCTGCCTAGGGCTGGAGAGTCCCATTCTTGGGACTCTGTTGGGTTCTACTGCTGCTTGCTAGTCGAGCCTAGCCATGGGGAATTGGAGGCCTTTGGAATAAAAAACTCCTTAAGTTTTGGGGAAGGTGGGAGTCAGAAGGCACCTGGTGGGGGGAAGGGGCGGATAGCTGGTGGTAGAGGCACTGATGGTCTGTCCTTGGCCTTGCAGAATGTGTACGCACCTGAGGATGATCCCGAGATGAAGGTGGAGCATTATAAGCGCACATTTGACCAGAACGAGGAGCTAGGGCTCAATGACATGAAGACAGAGGGCTATGAGACAGACGTGGCCCCGCAGCGGTAGTCCCGGATGTTCCCGAGCCAGCCTCCAGTGCTGCTCGGACCGAGGGGTTATTTATTAGTATCGGGAAGGGCTGGTGGGGGTGTCCTCCCGTCCAGGCCTGGCCCGTGCTGGGGGGCAGGACACCTGGTCTGAGTCAGAGATGTGGGCACAGTCTGTGAGCAGTTTGTGACAGAAGTGCAAGCCACCTGTTGGACTGTGTTTTGGAAGTTTTGAATTGGCCTGGGAAGAAACCCAGAAATGAACCGTGGGGCATTTCGTCATCGCTCTTTTCCTACCAAGGCTTTACCCTCTCTCCACACAATGCTCTCGCCGGGGTTGGAACTCTGAAGACGGAAGACCGCGCTGTCTGGAGTTTGGGAGTTGGTCGGGGAATAGAAAATACGGCTTTCCACAGGGAAAGAGTGTTCTGACGGGAGAGAGTCAGCACAGACGTTCTCATTAAAGTGATGGCTTTCCAGCGGCCCTGGCCTCCGAGTTCACGCTCCTTGTTTGATACCGTGCTGGTAGAATTCAATTTCCTGGGGAAAATTCCCCCAGTGCAGCCAGTTTGGGGATTGGAGCTGGCATTTAGTTCATGCCTTCGGTAGACGTTGGAGGGCTCACTTTGCGCCCGGCATCCCACAGAACCGAACAAAATAATGCCCTGCAGTCCTGGGGCTTCCAGGGCACTTCTAAGGTCAAGTCCGGGATTCCTGGGTTTGTTTTCTCAGATGGAGCTAATAGACTAGAGAGCAAAGCTCAGTGCCCTTGGGCATTCATTTGATCCTGCTCAGCTGCCCTGTGGGGTAGGCAGGGTTGGCATCTGAGCTTGGGACTTGTCAGGCCAAAGTGAGTAGGAGGGGGAGGGGTAGAACTGGAGACGGGCAGGAGATGGGCTGATGGGGTGGAGAGGGCCATCCTGGTAATGTTTGCTGGAGCAGGAGGAAGCGTTCAGACGCCTGCTGACCGCAGGGCAGGGCTTGGCGTTCGGTTTGAGATCCAGCAAAGTGGACTGGAAGCCAGTACAGGGCTGTGCCTGGGGGGACCCTGGGGCCCTCCAGCTAGTGAAGCCCTGAATCAGTCCAGGGCCCCCCTGCCACAAGCGCTGAGGGACCCAGTCCTGAGCTGGACCTCTCTGCTCAAAGTTGATGCATGCACCTGTTTTAATACATGTAAGTATTTTTTGAACATGTGGCCTAAATTCTTGAGTATTTATAATGTATAACAAGCCTTCTTGACTAATATGCTGTCACAAATTGACAAAAATTCAACCTGAGATAAGGAAAATACACGATCTACTATTTTATCTCACGAACTTTGGATTTACCTCCTGCACCCCACTTTGCCAGCCTCTGCTGCCCAGGGCCGTGTGTTGGCTGTGCGAGGTTAGGGCAACTCCTCCACCTCTCCACGCTTCTGTTTTCTCATTTGTGGAACAAACGTGAGAATTAGAATTCAGCCTCTAGCTTCCCTGGTTTGCTATGCTGAAAGTAGGAACGCCCTTTTCATTGGGAAGATCTAGGCAAGAGTGAGCTAGGGGCCATCTATGATATTAAACGGGGAGGTTCACAGGTTGGAAACCACCATATTTTTTCATAGTAATTACACTGGATTTGGAATTTCTGACTTTCTCTCTTGAATGGCAGAAGCCTATTAGAGCAGTCTGTGTCCCCCCCCCCCGCCCCCAACCTAAATCTATACTAATACAAATTAAGAATCCGTACTGTGCGCTGGACACTTTCCCAAGCACTTCAGGCGGTAATAGTATCTCATACCTCCCACCCATGCAGTTAGGTGCCATTCCCCCCATTTTGTTAAATGACGTGCTCAAGGTCCTACAGGTAGGAAGTTACGGAGCCCCAACCCCCGTACGCTGCCCCTGCAGCGCCCGTCCTTGACGGCGGTGCTTCTGGAGCTGCCCGGGGCAGAGAGGTCCTGCCGGCGCACAACCCGCTGGAGGAGCAGACAGATGGGCCCGCGGCGGGACGCGGCGAGGGCCCGGGACACGCGCGCGCTCCCGCGTCCGCCCGGGCGGCTCCCGGCGCTCTCACCACTTCCGGTCCCGGCCCCACCCCCTCGAGGCCGCGCCCGGCGTTTCGCGCACGGGAATTTTGTCCCCCGCGCCGCGCCGTCCGCCCGCCCCCGCCGCTGCCATGGCGGCCGCTCCGCCGCTCTCCAAGGCCGAGTACCTGAAGCGTTACCTGTCCGGGGCAGGGGCCGGCGCCGACGGGGGCCCCGAGGCGGGCCGCAGGCGTCGCAGGAAGCGGCCGAAGCCCGGCGGGGCCGGCGGCAAGGGGTGAGTCGGCCGCGGCGGGGCGGGGCCCGCGGCGGCTCGTCGCCCCGGTCCCCGGGGGCGCCCTGGGTCGGCGCGGCCCCGGCTGCCCGCCGCCCGCCCCTCCTCGCGGGGCTCGCCCGTCGCAGCCCCGGGCCCCGCTCCCGCGCCCCTCGCGCCCCTCGGCGGCGTCCGCGGCGTCTCCAGCCCGGCCGTGACTTTCGTTACTCGTTTCCCGCCCTGGTAGCGTTCCGTCCACTCCGGCAGAGAATAAGTGTCCCGAGAACGAGGGTGGGGGCGGGGGGCTCGTGCAGAGCCGCCCTTTTAGGATATTCGGGGCCCAGAGCCTGTCCGGGGGTTCAGCCGTCCCAGGGACTGCGGGTCTGCTTCCTGTTAGTCCTAGCAGTGGGGCACAGGTGCCCTTCTGAGTTCTTGAGACGAAACGATGCTTCATGATCCTGCCACGAAGTTGATACTCTTACTATCCCCATCTTTCAAACGAGAAAACTTCGCAGCCCACTCTTCTGGGTTGAGTAGTGCCCTTTCCCCATTCACGTCCACCCGGAACCTCAGAACGCGATACTCTTTGCAAATAGTGTCTTGGCGGATGTAGTTCCTTAAGATGGGGCCGCGGTGGATGAGCATGGGCGCTCGATCCAGTAGGACTGGTGTCCTTTGAGGAAGAGGGAAGGCTGGCCGTTCGGGGGGAAGCGGGGGGGATGCAGTCCTGTGAAGATGGAGGCTGGACTGGACTGGGCACCACGGCCGCCGGCCAGAGCGTGCCTGGCGCTGTCAGCAGTCGGGAAGCGTCCCTTAGAACCTTCCCCGCGGGCACCGCCGGGCAGACACCTTGACCTCGCTCCTCACACCCCAGAACTGCGAGAGACCAGCTTCTGTTGTTTGGGGCCACGCCACCCGCTCTGTAGGACTTCGTTTAGGCAGCCCTAGGGGACTCATAGGCCCAGTTCCAGAGAACAAATCCATTTCCTTTCCTGGTTTGGGTCTTGCCTGTTCTTGCTTCTCCCTGCCCTTCTGACTGGTGTGGATTCTCTGGACGCCGGGCCGTGTAGCGAAACTAGCTTGAGCTTTGGAGTAACAGATGGTCAGAGTTTGGGTCCCAGCTGTGCCCCTTTGTGGCTGTGTGGCTGCGGGAGGACAGTTCCTCTCTAAGCCTGTTTCCTCGTCTTTAAAATAGAGTAATAGTTGGGGCGCCTGGGCGGCTCCGTTGGTAGAGCGTCCGACTTTGGCCCAGGTCATGATCTCACGGTTCGTGGGTTCGAGCCCCTCCTCAGGCTCGCTGCTGTCGCACAGAACCCACTCCAGATCCTCTGTCCTCCTCTCTCTGCCCTTCCCCCACTTGTGCTCTCCCAATCAATCAATCAATAAGGTAATGATGATGTCACTTTATGGTTATGATTAGAGATGTAAAGTAGGGGCACTTGGGCGGCTCAGTCAGTTAAGCGTCTGACTTCGGCTCAGGTCATGATCTCATAGTTGTGAGTTCGAGCCCCGCGTTGGGCTCTGTGCTGCCAGCTCAGAGCCTGGAGCTGCTTCAGATTCTGTGTGCCTCTCTCTCTGCCCCTTCTGTGCTTGCTCAATCTCTCTTTCTCTCTCAAAAATAAATAAGCATTAAAAATATTTAGAGATGTATAAAGTAGTATTGGCTTTTCATCTAGAACTGTTGACATCATGGCAGTCACTGTTAATTATTTGGACTCATGCATAGTTTGTATGACAGACATTTATTCAGAATGCATTTCCTCTGCCAGTTACTTCAGGGCGTTGAGGTCATCACTGTGAATGAGAATAGTCCCTTTTCCCGGGGACCTTATTGTTTGGTGAGGATACAGGCTCTCAGCATCCAATTACACAACTAATTGATTTATTTTCTTTGTGATTAATGCAATAGAGTGTCCCAAGGATGTGTAACACAGGTCCTTAGTTGAGGGAAGTAAGGGGAGACGTCCAGGAAGGTTCGCTATTGGTGGTTAAATGTGTGCTAGGGTCTTAAGAGTGAGTAAGAGTTTCCAGTAAAGGATGAGAAGGGTCGGTCAGGCAGAGGGAAGGAGTGGCGTGTGTGAGCCCTGATGTGTTAAGGAGTTTGCCTCGTTTCAGGCACCAAAAGAAGACTGACTAGCGAGGTGGTGAACTTGGAGGCCTCGGCACAGATGACGTGGGCCATCAGGCAAAGACTGGACCTTGCAGAATCTTGTGGGATTTTGAGCTTTATCCTACCGTCCATAGTGTTTGCAGGCTGTTATCCAAGATTGATTCTTCCCTTTTGATCTTTGTATTTTCCACATTTAGAATGCGGATTGTGGATGACGATGTGAGCTGGACGTCTATCTCCACCACGAAACCGGACAAGGAGGAAGAGGAAGATGATGCAGATTTGCCTGTGGTGAGTATCTCGGGGTCTGTGAGGACTTTGAAGTGCAAGCCTGTCTCTCAGCCTCAGTGCCCGGTACAGGGTAGAGGTCTAAGGGGGAACGCTGAAGGCAGAGAAGGGGCGTCACTTTTCAGAGAGCTGGGGTTTTTTGGTTTGTTTTTTGTTTTTAAGTTTATGTGTTTTGAGAGAGTGAGAGAGCACCGAGGGGCAGAGAGAGCAGGAGAGAGAATCCCATGCGGGCTCTGCATGGTCAGCGCAGAGCCCGATGTAGGGCTCAAGCCCACACACCGTGAGATCATGACCTGAGCCGAAGTCAGGAGTCTAACACTTAACTGACTGAGCCACCCAGGTGCCCCTAAAAGATGCTTTAAAGTGGTCTTCTCTGATGCTGCCCGTACACTGTTTTTTTGTTTATGGAGGGCCCTGTTAGTCTAGAAATGGGAACTGATCCCAGAGTGGCAAAATTCCTCAACATCAACAATAGAATATGTTGACAGTTAGCCAGGGTTCCATTTATTGGAATGTACCTTGCAAACAGCGTTCAGGTTCAGTTACAGGAAAATTACTTGCTCTTTTTTTTCATTGATTCAATGAAGTTTATAAAAATGTGTACTTTTGTCTAAGTATTGTAGATATGTAGGTTAATAAAACCTAGCGTCTGTAGCTTCGAGATGATACCCTCCATGGGAGACAGAACTTCCAATAATTTCGACAATGCAGTAAATGGTGGAGAGACCTTTCACGTATGAACCACGTGCTCTTAGGGCGCGGGGAGGCGGCACACTTTTTGTGCCCCTGGGAAGTTCTGTGAAGGAAGCGGACGTCCGAACTGAGTTTTGAAGGACGAGCAAGAACCAAGCGGGCAAGAGGATCAGGCAGACAGTCTTGAACTGGCGCCGCCACGGAAACTTTGCTGGGAACTGAGGTGCGAAGGGGAGCTCTGTTAGGCTGAGGTGCAGGAAAGGCTGTAAAATGAATTCCTGAGGAGTGTATTGAATGTTAATGTCCAGCATATTCTGCAGCACGTCGTCTAAGAGCACATTTATTAGTGATTAAAGGGAAATAGTGGAGCGCCTGACTGGCTCGGCCGGTGGAGGCGGGGGCTGTTGATCTCAGGGTGTGAGTTTGAGCCCCATGTTGGGCGCAGAAATTACTTTAACAACAAAAGAAAGGAAGAAGGGAAGTAGTGATCTTACTTGGCCAATTTAGTTTCAGTCAGAACCAGTCACTTAATTAATGTTCAGAACATTTTTTTAATATAAAAGCAATACATTTTTTTTAACTCTTATTTACTTTTAAGTAATCTCTACACCCAATGTGAGGCTCGAACTCACAACCCCAAGATCAAGAGTCACATGCTGCCACTGACTGAGCCACCTAGGCGCCCCGAAAGCAGTACATATTTATTGTAGAATACTTGGGGATTATAAGGAAGTTTATTTTGAAAAAAATATAATACAGCAAATGCTCACATTTGGATGCCTATCTCTTTAATCCATAGATTACACAGACTTCTGTTTTATTTATTTTTAAAAATATAATTGGGATCATACTGAATTACATTTTGGAGCCTGCTCTTTCATTTAATAATATGTTGTGAATACTTTAGTAAGATTTTTAAAATGTTTTTTGAGAACATGACTTCATGGTTGCAGTAGTAGTTCATTGTCTATATTAACATGCCCTCTTACTGGATACATGGTTGTTTTCTGTTTGGAAATGTAGTGCTTTGAGAGACATAAATCATCGCAGAAATCTGTGTCTGTCTTCATCCCCACAAAGTGGGATTACCTGGGTAGAAAGCATGGTCCTTTCGAGCTGCGTCCCCATCTTGCTTTCCAGGAGGTCGGACCGGTTCACCCTCCCCCTGCAGTTGTTGGAGAATGCCGTTTTCCCCGTTTCTCCACCCGCGCTAGAGCATGATTTATAACAACAGAAATGACAGGGAGCTTATGCCAGTTTGCAGGTGAACAGTGGTATCGTTTCTTTGAAAAACAATGAAGTGAATAATTTTTTCATGTTTATCGGGCATTCGTATTTTATGAAGTTTTTGGTATTTTTTCCATTGTTTAGAAAATGGGACTTTAATTTTTTTCATTGGTTTGATATTTATGTAATAGAATATATTACCTGTTTTACCTGTTATGGCATATCTTATTTACTTTTTCATTTATAATAGTTTTTGACATTTAAAAATTTTAATGTCTGGTCTGAGAATTTTCCTGTACGATGCTGTCTTCTGCTCTGTGATTGCCTCAAAGCCTGAACGAGGGAGGCGTTAGCTCCACTGCCCTCCGTGTTGGCCAGCACAGATCCGGTGACTGAGGTCATTTTTGTTACTGCAAGACCGTCAGCACCACCGGCAGAAATGGCACAATAATTAGGACACGCACAGGGGCGGTGGCAGCGCCAGAATAAGGGGCATAATGTAGCAGCGTTGGCTTGTCCCAGGCTGCCTGGCTTACGCGCGTTAGCCCCCTGAGGCCTCAGAGCTCTCCTGCGAGTCCTGCTCTCACAAATGGGGAAATCGAGGCTGAGAGGAAATAACGTGCCGGGGCTGCGCCCTCTTCAGTGGCGGAGCCGGTGACTTAGGGCTCAGTTCGTCTTGCTCGAGTTCAAGCCCGTGCTCTTAGGACCTGGGGAGAAATCTCAAAACCAGGTTACACGCGGAATGATGATAGACTCTTGGGAGCGGAGAAATCGAGGTGAATCACGACGTGGATTTGGATTTCAGTCCTGCCCCTTGCTGGCCCGTGACACTGAGAAATAAGTGTACTTAACCTCTCTGAGCCTGCGTCTGTTCTTTCTTAGTGTGGAAGCTCTCTTTGCAGGACGGTCGTGAGGATTGGGCGAGGTGATAGGAGTAGAGCCCGGACACGGTGCCTGGGTGCAGTTGCTCTCCGTAACTAGAACGCACCGCGCCCGCCGTCCGCGACAGTCTGCTTTGTGGGAAGGGCGTTAGTTGCATCGGGGTCAGAACCAGGGTTAGTGGAAGGGAGTGATGGGAAAGTAGGTGCAGGTCCAGTGAGACAAAGACTCTCTAGCACTGCCCCCAAATACAGTGACCCTTCGTGTAATAAAATGAGTTCCCTGTCTGTAAGTTAATTGGCTCCCTGTTAGGGAGGGACTGGGCGAGTGATCACTTACCAAGGATACAAGAATCTTTCAGATTTGTTTGGGAATTTCGATGATCTGAAGTGTGTTTTTATCCCGTAAAGATGCTGTGATTCCCTATACTTCTTAGTGATCTGTTTTGGTTGGATTTGAGAACACCGTCACAGGGACCACCTCTGACGACAAGGCTTCCTGAGAGGCTGAAGCCCTGGTGGCCGGCCGCCGGGGAGCGGGCCTGTCCCGAGTGGAACGTGGAAGGAATTTAGCTTTTCGCTTCCCCGGGGCCCTGGCATCCCTGGCAGGTGGATACAGAAGGTTTGTGATGAGGAATTCCCCTCGGAGGAAAGTTGGTGAGTCAGACGGAGACGTGTCATCAAGCTGTCCGCTGGCGATCAGATCAGCATCTCTCGGGCGGACGTGACTGAGGACCGCTACACGTTCCCCCACGTGTCTTCCCGACTCGCGTGTGCCGCGTCCATGGGCTTCGGGTTCTCGAAACGCTCGTGCTGCCCGACTGGATCCTGTGCCTTTTCTCAGCCTAAGTTCTGACTCCGACAGGTGGCCGAGTTTGTGGATGAGCGGCCGGAAGAGGTGAAGCAGATGGAAGCCTTTCGTTCCAGTGCCAAGTGGAAGCTTCTAGGAGGTTAGTTTCAACAGGCGATAAATCTGGATTTCCCACGTATAGGGGAAGCCTTTTTGTCTTCTCTACACTTTTCTTTGAGAGGCACGCACCGCTTGTTTCAGTGTGTCCTTGATCCTGAGAGACACCGGGTGAGAAGGGATCCAGAGCTGCTCCAGAGGCAGCAGCACACGGGACGGGGACCAGGCGTCCCCGCGTCTCCTAGATTCCCGCATTCGCTAGCGTTCCTGAAGCCGGGAGGGGACTTGCAGTAACCACTGCCCTCCGGCCCAGATGGGAGTAACTCTTTCTTCTTCTTTAAAGTGTTGTTATTTTGCAGCACAGTGTCCGCCACTTGCCCGCTCTGTACCCTCTCCCTCGGCTAATAACCTAACTCCCTATTCAGAAAGTTTTTGAGTTCTTTGGGAATGGGCCAGTGGCATTTGTTTGTCCTGTGTGAGTGAGACAAGGCCTGTCCTAGGCGTCTTGGTCTGGCCCCTCGCTGCCTCGTCAGGGGTCCTGCCCCTGGAGCCATCTGCCTCGTTTCCTCGGGACACCGGCTCCTTTTCCGTACTTGAGGGTAGACAGTTAACTCCTGAACAGGATTTGTTCTCCCGGTTTACACTTTGTCCTTATGGTAATTATCTGCAGTTCTGATAAGAAAAACGTGCATAACCAAAGTGACCGTTGGTACTAGGCTAGTGCTGACTGATGCCAATACCAATAATGTTCTGTGAATTAACATTTATCATCAGTATGTATTCTTTTACCAGGATCTTGTTCACTCTTACTATTTTCCGTCTTGCCCTGTGGTTGTGTTTCTCATCTTTTCCATAGTTCTTTTTTCTTCTTTCCTTTTTTCCTTTTTTTTTCTTTTGGTTATTTATTTATTTTCCATAATCCTTTTTTCAGAGAGAATCTTCTGGTCTCCAGAGGTTTGTAGGTCTAGGAAGAGATACCAACCCCCACTCATCACCCCCGAATAGTTCTTATCTCCTACTTAACCCTCACTGCTCTGTCCCCATTTGTCCTGGAAATATCCTCTGTGATCTCTGACTCCTACTTCCTTTCTGTAAATATCATGGAATTTATCAGTGCCGTGGATTAAATTTGCTGTCAGTTTCCTGCGGATATCAGTGCTTTTTTCTGAGTGGTGATTGCAGAACTACTTCCCGAAGTAAAGGAGTTGACTTGTTTAATTCATCTACTTAGCAAGTGTTTATTGGGTCCTACTGAGCGTTTATTTGCGTTTGGGCTGCGGAGCTCAATGACAAGAAATACTGGATTTGGGAAATGTCCTGAGTTCCTGCAAACATTTCGTTCTCTCACACCTTTGAAAACGGGAAGTTTCAAACTCTTTCCTGAGCTACCTATCTTTAAAGAGTGCACGTGGGCTGTGGAGTGAAACAGATCTGGAACGGGTCCTCTGTCACTTGTTAGCAGCATGCCTTTGACAGTAGGACTTACCCTTTCTGAGCGTCAACTTCTTCATCTATTAAATGGGGATAACAGTGTCTTTTAGGCTCGTGAGAATTCAGTGAGGGAATCCACATAAACCACGGGCTTGTGGGACGTGGTCAGGAAATGCTGATCCCTCTTTTTTCCCCAGTAAAGCGCACAGTGACATTGATCAGAGAGTTAATTACATTTCATTTTGCTGCAGCGCAGGCTTGGGCAGTCTGCCTTTTGAAAGAAGAGTGAGTGTAAACTGGGTGTTGTCCAGTCTGACTGTCAGGGGCCTCTGGCTGGGAGCTCTGCACAGGCACAGTTCTGGGCAGAGCACTGGGTTGAGAGGGAGCCAGGGTGCCTGCCTGCCTCTTCATCTGAGTGACTGTGACCTCTGGTAAGAAATCACTCAGCTGCTCGGAGCCTCTGTTTCCATGTCTCTGACGCAAGGCTGCCTCACGAGGTCTGATGTGAAAAATCACTTAAGTGGCCTGTAGGCAGATAGGAGAGGTTATTTATTTATTTAGTTAAAACAGTTTCCAAAATGTTTGTTTATTTTTGAGACAGAGACAGAGCATGAGCAGGGGAGGGGCAGAGAGACAGGGAGACACAGAATCTGAAGCAGGCTCCAGGCTCTGAGCTGTCAGCACAGAGCCCAACACGGGGCTCGAATTCACAAACTGCAAGATCATGACCTGAGCTGAGACTTAACCGACTGAGCCACCCAGGCGCCCCTAGAAGAGGTTATTTTTAAGGTATTCATGAGTGCTGGTTTACTGGTTTGAG